>VUQI01033427.1:0-23068 GCA_015106735.1 Paratilapia polleni | reverse complement strand
CACCTTGATGGACCTAGCTGTGTGGCATGGAGCATTGTCCTGCTGGAAAAACCAATCCTCAGAGTTGGGGAACATTGTCAGAGCAGAAGGCAGCAAGTTTTCTTCCAGGATAACCTTGTACGTGGCTTGATTCATGCTTCCTTTGCAAAGACGAAACTGCCCCACTCCAGCCTTACTGAAGCATCCCCAGATCATCACCAATCCTCCACCAAATTACACAGTGGGTACGAGACATTGTGGCTTGTAGGCCTCTCCAGGTCTCCGTCTAACCATTAGACGACCAGGTGTTGGACAAAGCTGGAAATTAGACTCATCAGAGAAGATGACTTTACTCCAGTCCGCTATGGTCCAATCCTTATGGTCTTTTGCAAACTTCAGCCTGGCTCTTCGCATTAATTTGTCCAGCTGTATTGAATTGCATACTTATCTTGAGCTGATTCATCCAAACTCTTGATATTGCACTAAGAGCGTGTTGTCATTAAAAGAAACGGTGAAAATGTGGTGCTTACAGCCAGTTTTAAATTTAAACTCTGGACACAATCTGCTCCAGACCAGATTATGTTTTCATTAAGTTACCCTCTTCATCTTCCTTTTTTAATATGCCCCACAAATGCACCACCTCACTTCCTACTCATATTGTTATTGGGGAGGTGACAAACGGTCTGAGCAAAATAAAAAAAAAAGGCCACAAGTGTTGTTGCCTCAAAAATTCCCTTCTGTGTTAAAAAAGAAATGTGAAAATAACTTTGGGAGGAATGTCATTTATGTCCAGACTGTTTGAGAGGCCTGGTGCAGCATTTCAGAGTGAGGCCTGAAGCAACTGGCAGACAGACAGACAGACAGATACCCGGTTCTCCCATTATGTGTTGAATCTTATAGAAATAGGTCTCTATAATTAGACCGAGATCCCTGTCTCTGTACACATTTAGACAGTGCCTGAACACATGGACAGGGCTCATCTTCTTGGGCGCTGAGCAGAAAGTCTGTGATTATCAAGACTAGATAGACTATCATTCTTATGAAAGGGGGTTTTAGCTCTAATATTAAATAAAAATGCAAAAGGGAAAAAAAGTAGCTCTTTAGAATTATAATTCTGAATAGTACAGTATAAAAGAGCAGTCAGTCATGCTGTGTTTGTATGGCCTCAGTCACACAGGCCTAGAGACTGGTTGGCAGCCCCCTGGTTGCTGGGGAATAACGTGTATTCTCTGAACTGTTGGTGAGTGGTTGCTTGAGGTTGCTGGCAATCACTGGGTGAAATTAGTTTCTCTACCACTTAGAGAATAGTTGGCGAGTGTTTGCAGACAAGTCTGTGTTTTCCACCACGGCAGTCTTCTAGCGACCAAAGCAATCGCAAGGAGGCTTTTGGTGCACCACTCTATACCTCTTCGCAATCAATTTCATCTAGTAACCTCAAGCAACCACTCGCCAACATGTTGGGAAATATTCATTTTTCCCTTGCGACAGGTGGTTATTAGGTGCCAGGCAGTCACCAACTAGTCTCTAGGCCTGTGTGACTGGGGCCTAGCATGGCAGACTAAAGATACCAAACAATCCCTCCACAAGTTGAATGCTCTGCTAATGCTGACCATAGTTTTCCTTTGCCAAATTCTCATTTGGCCAGAGTAGCTTTATTAGATAAAACTGGCTTTTTTCTGGCTAATGTTCGCTAACTTTTGCTTACCTGCTAATGTAGATAAATTACCTGACATCCAACGCTGTAGTTAGCTGGTTAATCACAAAATGAAGCCGCATCAGTTTTTAAAATTTTTCTTATGTGGAGTTTGTGTTGTGGTGGGAGCCGGACGTTAATAATTAGTGGACCCCATTTCTAGGCAAAGGGTAACTAGCTGGGTGCAGGAGAGAGGCACTAAGGGAAGACACTCGGGAACCAACCTAAGTTTCACATGCTTTGCATTTTCATGAAAAATCTGACCTGCATCCGTCACATAGAAATCAGTCCACAGGCTGTTAGAGGCAACCAAGAGAGCTGGGGAAGGTCTCATTTTGAAATTGGCTCACTGTCCATTCACAAACAAAGAACTACCTATTGCACCGTTAAATCAGACCACAAACTAAAGGGATTTACATGTTTCCTTTAGTGTCAGACCTGAATGCAGTAATGTTTAAAAGCATAAGGTTGGAAATTTCACATCAACACTCAGTGTACTGAGTTGTAAAATAAATACATTTGCAGTGTTGCTCTCTGGCCTTGTCTGACACCAGTGTTGCCTTTTGCTGTATTATTTTTTTAGATTTTCTAGATCTCTGTCACTCGTTCTTCTGATAATATCTCTGACTGAATTAGGCAGTCAGTTGAAGTCAGAGGCCCCATTTTATGAAGCAGAAAGCTTGGGTTAAAAAGAAATATCTTTGCATGTAGTGTTTGGTTTTTTTTCAAGATGGCTAATGCAAAGAAAGCCCAGTTATGTTGAACCAGATTTGTACGCTCCTTTGATCAAAAGAGCAATGCTTGTTATGCAGAGGTCAACCCTCAGTTTGTGTTTGTAGACTTCAGCAGTTGGTTTGTGGGATCATAAAAGTCTTTCAGCAGCTGATTAAGAGTGTCGTGATTCTGATTTTGTTGTATGGTTGCTGTGGTTGACTTGTTGTTTTATCACACTTGTGCATTTATAGTGAACCAAACAATTAAACACGAATGTCAAAAATGTGTTGTATGCAGACTCTGTTTTGGGGTGAATTACAACAGTTGGAGTAATCAGCCGCATGTTTTTTAAGTTATTATGAACTGAGTGAACTGAATGAAGCACGGCCTTTGAATTGTTGTTAGCTGCTTGAGAACATGTGGCTGTCAAGTCTTAGTGAGCTCATTGTGGTCAAGTAGAAGGATAGTAAGCCAGATCCAGGGTATTAAATCCAGCTTCTGGGGTCCCATAAAGAAATACAAGAAGGCAGTATTACTTTTAGTGGAATGTACAGACTTCTTTCTGGCAAATTTTAATTGTTGTAGCACAGGAACAAAGGCTAAGGAGCTGGCGGGGATGACCCAGCCAGACGAGGTCCAGCGGCCCTGACTCCAGTTTCACATGCCTTTCCCATGCAGCAGCCCGTCGCCGCTACAGATAGAAATATCCTCTGGGACAACCCAGGATGGCACAGATTATTCTAGAATTAGCAAATGTCTTCAACAACTAAATATATTTTGCTGGGAATTTGCGGTGTACGAGCAGGCCCGGCAGCATTTCATTCCTCCACAGCTGAACATGCTTGTCATTCTCTCGGCATCTATTTTTTTCTGTTTCAGATATGTCTCATTTTCTGTTTCCGCTTAGATTGAAATAGGATCCCGAGAATGTGTAATGTTTTAGAACAAACCATTTACCCCTGGCAGAACTTAAACAACCATGCGAGCATTTTTTTTAATGTGTTTACAGTCATTTATTTCTCTTCTTAATACTTCTGTGGTACTCCTGGTCATTCTTTTGTTTTCTTTTTTTTTTTCTTTTCTTATTCAGTTTTGGAAGTAAATGGCTAGATATACAGTAAGAACTAAGACTACAACAATTATTATTTTCTGTAGCGGTTTTCTCACATGCATTGCAGCCCTGAACTTTACTAGATATTAATCGACCGAGTCAGATCAGACATTAGATGGTCTTTGAGCCTTGTGTTTTGGCTTCTGCATGCTCTATCCAGACAGTTCCCTCGCCTAAATCACTTTGGGTATTTCCAGTAGTGTGAACTCAACTGAAGCGGGCTGTTTCCTGCTGTTTGCTACATGTGAGAAAGTGAAAATTAGTATGAATTATCCCAAACTGATTCTCCTGGAGTTGTCCCAAGTTTATGGTTAAAACGCAGATGTCAGATGTCTTGATTTGTTGGACTAGCAGTCTAAAGATAATCAACTCAGAGTTTGGAAATGGAGAAAACACTTTGACTGACAAGCTGTAACCAAAGAAAGATTTTTGACAAACTGGTAAAATAACAAATTCTGTCAGCTTTAGTTAAAACCTCCACAAAGTAAAACCGATGTCTGCTAAGTTTTAGAGAAACACGACTTAGTCTACAGGAGTCTGCAGTGCTGGTGTAGTCAGTGTCAGCTTTAAGGTAAGAGCTAATGTCAGCATACTGCTCAGAATGGCATTCGTAAAATGCTGATGTTATGCAGGTATACCCCTTACTGTGCTCAGCTTGTTGGCATGCTTTATAAGTTATTAAGGCTTTTATTTTTAAATGTGTTTATGTCTTTGATTTTCTTTTGATGTTAGTAGATGTTAGTAGATGCCCATCAAGCTCAAAAATATTGAGAAACCACAGTTTTTAACCTCATGTTAAAGCTTGAGAAAAGTCAGGGGATCGCTTAAGTTAATATTTATCATTTGGAGACTTTGTTTTTTTTTTTGTTTTTTTTTTAAGACATTCATTCAGTACTTGTTGAGATATTTCAGTCTGGAACAAATTTGGTGGGCAGCCCAACCCAGAGACAGATTTTGCCACCCAGAAAGTCACACAGGCTAAAAACTGCCTAAAAGTCCCTGAGAGCACCTGCTGTACAGTTACTGTAATCCTATAACAGCTCTAAAATAATCCTATAGGAATATAGTTATTTTAGAAAGTTTGGCCAAACAGTATCAGGCTCTGTTGGGTAAAGCATCCTATTGGCTGTCTCAGTAGCTGTTTTCGCACATGCTCTGCATCCCTGAATGCACATCTCTGATGCAGTCAGATTGGACGTTCACCAGCGCCCTAGTACACAGTCTGAGTAAAGTTTGGTTGCTCCTGTTTGAGAGTAGTTGAGGACCTGTGTCCTGCCTCCTGCACCATCAAATAAACCAGTGGTTTTCACACTTGCCCATGGAGCACCAAAGGGAAAACCAACATTTGAAGGCAAATCTATATTCATATCTGTGTGAAATAGATTCTAGGTCATCTGACATGACATAATTTCCCCCTTTGCTTGTATTGTAAGACAAAAGCACTTTTTATAGCCTGTTTGTGGCCCTAGCATGACAGAATTGTGAGGGTTTTACTACTTTTACTAATAAACTCAGTTCAGTGAATTTATTTTCTGGTTTTCACGATACTGAAATTAAAAACTCGATACCGATACCAGGAAAATACTCAATACTTAATACAATTTTTGATACCGCTGGGGAAAAAATGACTAAAAAAATTAAGAGGCATTTTGTTAAAATAAAGATTAGAACAATATAAACAATAAAATCAATAACAGTATTTATAAATTGTATGACATAGTGCAAAAAAATACAGTAACAACTATATATATATATATATATATATATATATATATATAAATATAAATAAGAAAGCTCCTTACGATGCATGGAGGGTTTCACCCCAAATCCAGCACCCTGAGACTGAGGAACCATTGTGGAAGGACAGGCCCCTGCATGGCACGTACCATCGGCAGATAGAGGAAGTGGCTGATATCGAGAAATCCTACCAATGGCTGGACAAAGCTGGACTGAAAGACAGCACAGAGGCACTAATCATGGCAGCACAAGATCGATATATATATTTTAAGCCTCTCAAGTAGTGCAAATAAAACAAACAAAAAGAAAATATATATTTTTAGGTTGTCTGAGGTTGTGCTGTGACACCATATTTTCATTGTTGATCAGCAGACTTGGTGAGGTGGACTGCCACTCTCTTGTCTAGTTGCTGGTAGACTTTTTCAGCTTCAGGCTGGGACTTGGAAGAGAAATGTAACACTTTTTAGACACAAATAATTGCATTATCCTGTTAAATTACCACTGTCTATTAATGGACAGAGACGGACAGGACTGATAACCCTTGCTGCCTAGCTCCAACATTAACGTTACCGTTTTATTATTAGCCATAACCGCTAGTCCCTACCCTAATTGCAAATTAATTAATAGCAAGTGTTGCTATTGGGTAATTGTTAATAGTTAAATGTCTAACGTTAACGTTTGCACCAGCCAGGTTAACATTTATGATACCTGTTTAATACGTCAGTGTTTGTGAAACGGGAGCTTTATTGACCTCTCGAAACTCCTCCTAAAGTGTTGTACAGTGTTGTGAACGTCAACTGTTACAGCTGCTAGTGAGGGGAAGGGCTGTGTGCCTGCCTGTCTGCAGGGTGCTGTGTGAAGTTGTGTGTCAGGTGGAGGTGGTGAGGACGGCATTGTTGGTATCAATGCTGTTGGAAATGAGTAACCTGATGGTAACTTTTAGTGTTTCGATTATTATCTGAGTATTTATTTTGTTTCAACAAGCCCTGCTAGCATAACTGGCCTTTATGGCTTTATCAGGCACTTCCACACAATCCAGCAAACAATCTGAGAGCCTCTGTTTCAGATCCAGTGCTTTTTTTTGTTTTTTTGTTTGTTTGTTTGTCTTTTAGTTTTAAGTAGGCCAAGTTTCGATCTGAAGGGATGCTTTCCAGGTGCCTCTTTAGCTTTCTTGATGTCAACATTAGCGAGCTTCACCTGACAGGTGATGCGATCCTGCTCATTGCTGCATCCTCCTCTTGCTGTCAGTCAGAGCCTTTGATGTGTCATGCTGTAGTAATTCCTGTGTGAATGGACTTCGAATAAACAGAAGAAATCATTAAGGTTTAAAATTTTCTTTAGTATGGAAAATGAGCGCGTACAGAGTACTGACGGTCATCACAAAATCACACTGCTCGACTTGCCTCAAGGCGCAACAGGTTACCTTAGGGCTGTCAACAAATATTCTAAATTCAATTTTATAGTTGAATATTTAAAAAAAAATTTGATATTTGATTTGTGAAAATTGATAATCAGTTCTGAAAAATTCATATTTTAATGTGTCGATTCTGTGTTTTATTTTGAATAAATAATCAAATGTAATTTTTGGTTAATTTTGACAGCACTAGTGTGCCTCGACATAACATACCATGTGGGAACCACTGGCCTAAACCAAACAAAGTGTTTACAATAGTGAGCATGTGTCCAAAACAGACTATCTCCTGTTTTGTACTACATGAGAAACTTCCGACAATGTCCCGTCCTGATTCTACTGACAGTCTCTGGAGTTTGTGTGGAATTGGCTAGTGTATCCAAACAGATTTTATTCAGGCAGAGCTATTTCCCTCTCAGAGCTGTGCCGACTGAGACTGATTTTCAGAAAAGATCATAGAGATTTCTTCTGGTTTAAAGGGGACCAAAAAATGCTGACACGCTGACATATTAGGCCCAGCTAGCTTCAGTTATCCAGTTTTCTGGCTGAATCCTCCTCTAAATGCATGCTGTCACATTGCCCCTCTCCTGCTCTGTGCTGCTGTGTCCCTCCTCTGTGTGAGTTTGTTGTGCAGTGGTTACAGACTCTCCCAAGACCAAGACATGACTTGGAAAAACAGAGGCTGCTGTCACAAGACTGTGTAACAAACCAAACATTCAGATGTTCAGATTCAGATCTGTGAGAGGACATGTTTTTCCCCTCTGTCTCTCTCTTCTTTTTTTTTTTTTGTCTCCCCTGGGAGGTCAGAGGGCAGTTCAGGACTAAGCACCCTCTGACGTCACAGAGCTTCCCATCCAAAGCCACTTTTGGCTGTTCTCTCTGTTTTTATGATTTATATTTCAAATCACCCAAAATGAAACAGAACTACTCCTTCAGTTCTTTATGTACATGAAACCTGACAGCAGCTGTGGTACAGTCCCCTCTGGGTGTTTTTTTTTTTAAGTATTTGCAAGTGCAGTTAGTGTCTGTTTACCTTTAACAAACACTTAAAGCAGGAGTAGGTAGGGAGTGTGCTCTTGTTTGCCTTGTCCTGGTGTTTGGCAGCAGGACAATGCATAGTTCATGTGAGACTCCTTTTAACCCGCTGTCACCGTGCTTCAGCCTGCCTGTGGTAGATCTGAGCACTTATTTGTGAAGCTGCTGCAGATCTACGCAGTTCTTTTTAGGGGAAATATTTGGGTCTTTGCTGTGCCAGTGTTTCTAGCAAGCAGAGGTCACTGATGAGGAAAATATTATAGTTGAGAGGTGAAGCAGTTGGTCAATGAATCATTTAGTCCAGTGGTTCATAGTTTGACCTCTTCAGGCGTGGAAATCACTCAAACCAAACCATCACAGGATCAGCTAGTTGTGGCTCAGGAGGTAGAGCAGATCTACTGCATTAATTGATGTGACTGTGATTAGAAAGTGAATTAAAAGTGTGTAAAATAAAGCACTGTGTGAATGTAAATGGGTGTGGTTTGTAATGTCAAAGCACTTTGTGTGGTCAAGAAGGATGGTACTAGAAAAGTACTATCTTTTATTTCAAAAAACAAAAAACAAAACAAAAAAAAAATCATCTACTCACCTGTGATACTACTCTGCTACATGTGCTGCTGACACTGTTAGGGATTTGCTGAGCCATTACTGGGGTCGAATATTGATCCAATTCCTGACTCAAAACCCAGTTTGGGTATCAGTTACAAAAGAACAGTCTATTCAGTTCACTTATATGTTGTTCTGTGTTTACTTTCTGACTGTAAAACCGCATGCTCATTGGCTGACGAGTGAGCATATCCTGGATAATCTTCCTTTCTGAAACTGAATTACCAAAATCTACAAAATTGACTTTATTCAATATGACTTGAAAGGAGTGACTGAACCCATAAACTAATCAGTTAAATGTTTCCTGGGGTCAGGGGTTAGTGCTGTTTTCTCATGGACTTCTATAGGAGTCTTTTTGCAACCACAGCTATCACCCCCCGGTGGCCATTAAAAAGAATGTGGTTTTAAGGCACTTCGTTAACTTCAGTTTTCTGAACCGGAAGCTACATCCATCTTTTATACTGCCTGTGGTCAGCAGCAGTGCACCAGTTGCTGGCATGAGAGCTGAGATAGTGTGGAGGAAGCTGACAGCCAAGAGTCAGCAATTTGAAGGTGTCTCACACCTCTTACCTGTAATAGTTTGTGGCATAACTGCGAACTGTGGTCAAGTGAGTCGACACAGATGAAGAAACTTTTCCTGTCAGCTTCTGTTTCTTCTCTTTTTTGTTATGTTTGGTATAGCATTTGTTGGAAAGATTTTATTGCACTTGAAGTAATACAACACATTGTCCTCAACCCAAATAATAATAATTCATATGTCCAGTCTCTTGAGGAGATGCACTCAGACTAAGCCTGAGTAAATGACAGCAGTTTGCAGTAAAGACTCACTGAGCTGAAATGAGACCAGTGCAAATAAATTAGGTGAATAAGATATTTTAATTTATTTTGGTTCCTTTGTCATTATTATTTTACTAATAAATACCAATTCAGCAAATTTATATACATAGATGTATTTATTTGTTACATTACTGGTATCGAATATGAGTAATGTAACAGCCAGTAATATATCAGCTACACAAAGCCAAGTTACCAGTATCGTATCGGAGCAGAGAAAAAAGTTGTTTAGGTGCATCCTCAGACATCCTGACAGTATTGTGAACAATGAAGGAGTTGAAGCTGCTCTGTCTTAGAAACTATGTAATGACACTGTTTATAAATTATCAGAAAACATATATGTCTATATGCATATATGTGTGGTTGGCCAATATCAGCCGATAACGTCAGTCAAACAACATATTGGTCGGGTTCTCGTAAAAATAGCATTAAGCTTTGTCTTAAAGGGTTGCATCTGTTTAAGTCATGTTGGTGACTGAAGCCATTTTCTGGGTCTTTGTTGGACCAGTGTTTCTGACAAGCAGAGGTCACTGATAAGGAGAAACTGTATTTTGCATGTGATACTTTAGAGTTTCAGCTTCTCTTCTGAGGATCAACATTTAAACACCAAAGAACTGTGAAACTGAGACAAGGAAAGTAGTAACAGTGCACCAAATACCCCCCTTTTTTTGGGCTTCAGAGCTTTGATAGTAATAAACAGTCAGTTAGCATCATACACGAGTTAAAGACAATAGCTGTGCTGTGATTTTGGCTACATCTACATGTACAGTGATCTTTCACAGAGAAAATTTGAAGCAGCATAAAATCTACTTTTTCCCTCTCACTTTCTGAAGCTTTGCTAATAAACACAGCAGAGAGAGACACACACACTGGTGTTCCTTTGTCAGGACAGCAAGACGTTGTTGTGAAGATTTTTTTTTGCTACGCCTTTTCTGAAGGAAAAGGGATTTGAAAAGTGGCTAAATCCAGTGTCAAAGCTGCTAATTTAACAACAGTGAGGTGACCTGAAAGTGTGATGATCACTGCTGCGAGTGAGAGGCTTGTCAAGCAGACAAGCTGATTTGTATTCATTTATATTAAAATAAAAAACATAACAGATTCCTCAGAATTGAAAACCAAATACCTACCCAATGAACTAATATCCAGATAGCTGAATATTAGGTCTTCATAACTAACAGTTTGTGAAAATATGTTTGAATATATAATATTGACTTACAACACGTGCAGAGCTGCACTCAAGCCATGTCGCCTGTAGAATTTACAAAAAATGTGAAATGCACAGGATGTTTATTGAATTTGAGGCATTGATGGTTTTTGACAAGTATATTTGTGTTGGAACATGCTGTTTTTATGTCACTTTAATAAGAGCGGAGGAGTAATTCTGTCATCAGCTGGTGGCGTTTAGCCTGAAAGCTGAAAAGAGGAAGTAAGATCTGGTGAAGTGAGTTTGTTCTGAGGAATGCGGTGCAGAATGTCTCAGTATCTCTCTCCGGGCTGTCCTCATTGTATGCATACCTCGCTGGAATCAGGACTAGTGTGCTGTCTGCATTGTGAGCATACTGCGGTGGTTGCTGGTCCTCCTTTTTCCTCTGTGCTGATTTGATGGAATTTAGTTACTGTATGAACTGGTGTCATCAGACCCACTGCTCCACGGCTCACTGATGTGATTTGTTAGGTTAAGTAGAGATCGTCATGGAACAGGCTGATGTCATTCACTTTGCCCTGCAATAAATCATTAAATCATTTTGTTGTTGTTGGCACCAGACTTGCAGTTTTGTTTGGTTCAGATTTGTTCAGTTTCAGTTTTCAGTTTGCTCATTTCAGTTTTCATATTATTGTTTAAAAAATGTTTGGTTTTGGTTTAGTTTTTGTTAGTTTCAGCATCCATCCATTTCTTTTTCTTGTCTTGGTCATGGGGGCAGCAGTCTACGTAGAAAGGCCCAGATCTTCCTCTACCCTTCCACTGGGGGGGGCACCAAGGCGTTCCCAATCCAGCCGAGAAACATAATCTCTCCAGTGTGACCTGAGTCTGCTTGGGATCTCCACCAACTTGGAAATGCCTGAAACACCTCACGTAGGAGGCGTCCATGACGCATCCTGATTGACCATCTCGACTGGCTTCTTTCAATGTGGAGGAGCAGCGGCTGTACTCTGAGCCCCTCCTGAATAAACATGCTCCTCACTGTATCTCCAAAGCCTAATTTATGCTCCCCATTGTAGCCCTTGTGAACGGCGGCACGCGGCAAAAGTGATGTCACAACTGCTGGGGTGCCCGTGCGTTGTCGTTTTGGCTCTCGATTTTTGTTGGAGACACAGGTGTACAAGTGGGTCAGTTTTTACAGCCATTTTAATGTTATATCAGTACAGGAGCTCAGAGACTCTCAGATTACAGAGAGGGAGACACTGCAACAGCTGGAAAAGATGAGACTTTCTGAAGAAAACTATAAAAAAAAACGTATGCCATCGCTTTGCTTCCTGTTTTGATTTTCTTTTTTTTTTTTCTTTTTTTTTTACTCTATTCTCATTTCTGCCGCTTGTATCCAGGATCTTATTCTTTTACTCACTACCCATAGCTGAGCTTCACCTTCTCATTCAGCTCTCTCTTCACCACAACAGACTGCTCCAGTGTCCACATCACTGCACACTGTCAGTCTCCTGCTCTACTCTTTCCCCATTTGTGAACAAGACCCAGAGTACTTGAACATTTCCACTTGAGCCAGCAATTCAACTTCTCCCCAACTCGGACCTGGTATTTTGTATTTTCTTTATTTATATAACTGGGATGATACATATAAATGTTGCTAAATTTAAGTAAAATGCATTCAATGCAACATATGACTTTTGGCCACAGCTAATTTATAGATCTTCTCCCTGGTTAGACACAACATGCCAATATAAACAAAAAGTACAACAAAAAGGGCTCAATACAGTCATAATATGGGGGGTATTTGTCAAATGTAAGCTGTAATAAGTTTAGAATAGCTGTGTTTCCCCTAAAAGTATAGTTGGTAACCAACCTTAGCAATTTTAGTTTTATTCTTTCATCCCTCTGATGCCATCAGATACATTGATGTACACTGACTGATGTACAAGGTTGGTTGTATTACCAAAGCTAAGTTGTTTGCTGATTGGATTTACCTCGAGTTTTGGGTCACAGTCTTGGAGAAGTGAAGAAGCTTCTAATGATGCCATGACATCATTAGTTAAGAGACATTTTAAGATGTTTTTAGAAATTTCATGCATACCTTATAAAGTGAAATCACTGTGGGCTTATCGAGTGTCAGACTTAATTCCACATGGTACCAATCCCAGCTGTGGAAACACTGGTACAGCTGCCTTCTCTAGGACAATGATATATGTTCTTTTTTATGTGTTTTTCTGCGTTTACATTCATGCACTTAGTTGCTACTCCTAACTTTTAAAACCTCTCTATGCCATTTTAAGCTAAATGGGGGTGGCAGCAGGTCTTGAGCAGTGGTGCAGATGGGGAGACATGAGACCGTGGACTGTGTTGCGCATTTGGTCTTTTTTAAGAAGTATTTTTAGTCCTGACCAGCACATACACCATTTTCTTGGCATTATGGCATAGAAATTATGCACTTCTAAAAGTACCAAGTCAAGGTCATTCGGGTTACATTTTGACCATGTAGGGCAGGTGTGGCCTGTTGGTTCACTTGTTGTGGTTTTCTAGAAGATTTAAAGCAACACTTGTAGTATCTAGAACAACTTCATTATTTGATGGACACATTTAAGCTTGTGGCATTCATCTGTGTCATCATAAAACATGTTATAGACAACTTTTTATATGGCATAGGTCATCCTGTGAAGGTCTCCAGACATTAATTTGCAGTTCAATTCTTGGGTTTGTTGTTTTTGTTGTCTTACCTTCGGCATTATCAACCGTTTTGGTCTTCTGACCACCTGAACTGATCTGCGTTGTCCTACCTTTTTGCTGTGAAACAAAAGCTCTGTAGCTAGATTATGTCTTGTGACTTCATGGTGCTAATTGAGCAACTTTGGATAATTACTACATAATACTAGTAATACATAATTACTACTGTTAATGCCAACAGAAAAAACATTTAAAGGGAGTCAGAAAAATGGATTTCTGTGAGGAGAATTTCAAATTATGTTAAATAGCTCAACAGGATGGGATGCAGTGAAGCTTGTTATGGTGTTAGAAGGTTTCAGCTGTGTTTTGATGGGTGAAATTATCTGTAGGTATTTATTGATGAGCAGTCTGATAATAAAAAAAGAAGTGAGAGCTTTCAGGATACCCACATAGGCTATTATTTCAGCAGCTGTTATTAAAGTGTACATATGCATTTTTCAGTGTTACTGTTGCACTGAATTATTTTCAATAATTTTCAGGATCACCAAACCGCTGACGTTTGCCGACTGTGTTGGAGATGAACTGCCTCTCGGGTGGGAGGAAGTTTATGACCAACAAGTGGGAGTTTATTACATTGACCACATTAACAGTGAGTAAATCCCATGCTCTTTGTCTCCACACCATAAAAAATACACGAGTTAAAAAAAAACCCATCAAAAACTTATATTACAAATATGGGATTTAACTGTAACTGAATGGCCAGTGAATATTAATACAGTGTACTGATTTTCTAGTTTGTACTATCACACACTTTTGTGAGATTATTTACTGACTCCTGTTTTTGTCCTTCTGTCAGAGACCACCCAGATTGAGAACCCGCGGACTCAATGGCGGCAGGAGCAGGAGCGCATGCTGAAGGAGTACCTTGTGGTGGCCCAGGAGGCCCTCAAAGCCAAGAAGGAGATGTATCTGGTCAAGCAGCAGCGACTGGAGCTGGCTCAGCAGGAAATGATGCTTTTCCATGAGCTCTCTGAGGACAATCGCTCCATCACCAGCAGTAAGGCGCACAGATGTCCTTCACTTGTCTGATAGTGTACACCATTCTGTGTTTTATAATAAGACTTACAAACATAGATGGGCAGAAAAGAATGAGAATGTATGAGAATGAAAGGACGAGAAAAGTATGAGCCTGAAAGCCGCATGAGAACAAAACATGACCTTGGCTGACCCAGTTATCTAGTCTGGACATGGTATATTGCTGATGTCCCTTTAAAAACTGGTGGTAGAGTGCAGATCTATAGAAAATTTTCCAAGTCCTCCCTTTTTACCATCTCCACCCAGTTCACCCTCTGACTCCTGCCAGCTGTCACATACAAGGCATCCAGAGCCCGTCTGCAGACTGAGTGACGACACTTTATAAAACCATCACCGCTAATTAACTCTAACCCCCTCTGTCCCTTTCTTTCTATGTGTTCACAGCGGTCTCCGGCTCGTCCTCAAACGCAAAATACGACCCTGACCAAATCAAAGTGGAAATAGCATGTAGACGAGAGCGGGTAAGTCATTATCGCAGGAGAACAATGGGCTGCAGTGAGGGGCCCTTTTGGGCAGAGAAAGGGGCTGGGGTGTGGCCCCTACAGGATACCGTGGCTCTGGCCTGGGGCCTCAAGAGGATGAGGATGAAATCATCAAAGGGTCAGGCAGAGGTCCCTTACTCACAGGGCCATGTTGGACATTTCTCTCTGATCAGTCATATGGTTGAGAGTGTTTCTCGTGGATCAGCGACATTTTAACCTGAAGTATTGACTAAGATGTAATTTGGATTTTACTGCAGAAATCTGTCAACAAATCAAACAAATTAGGTTTCTTTTAGGATTATATTGACACATTAGACAATGCCCATAATTCAAAATAATCATTTAAAGTGATTTAAGGCCGATCAACTCAGATTTTCTGCTCATCAGTGGAGGTAAATATAATCTATGTTAAATGTTGGGGCTGAGTTACATGGCCAAAATCATTTTGATGCTATAAATTATAGTTTATATAATAGTTATAAGTATATTTTTATTCTTGGACTCTACTAGAATAGCTTACATGATTCACAGTTCAAAATAATCCTTTATTTTATACTGGGCCTTGGTGCAACCCATCAGCTCATCCTCTGAAACAAGCTGTTTCAGCTCCTTCCCCTTTTTAAACTGATTTTCTTCTGGTTGGTTGCCCCTCACAATCAGAAGATTTGAACAGCGTATGGGTGGAGCTGTGTGCCTGAGATGATTATAATAAAACCACATAATGAGATGACACATTAAAGAGTCAGCTCTTCGCTCTTGTTAACATCATACAGAGCCAAGCATAGAAAAAACTGTGAAGCTGAGCATTTAGAGCGGTCTCAAGTTTGAACTTTTGTCTTACAGAGATTACTTCTTCATATGCTGACTTCATTATTGGAAACTGTGGCATGTTTAATATGAGCCTCCACTGTTATAGCAGTAATAACTCCACTGTGTTAGCATTCCCATTGTGAGCATGTTAGGATACTGACAATAGCATTCATGATGGCCATAAGAGGGACTGCAGTTTTTTGCTTTGTTTCCCTGAACTGAAATTCATGAGCTCTCTTTAAAATCAGTAAATAACTCTGAAATATTTCCCAGCCCTGTTTCATATTAAAATAAAAAAAAGTCTTTAACTGGGTCACACTTCACAGCCACCGCATCACTTACAGATTACTATTTTTCTAAAACCTTTCCAGCATAAAATGTCTCAGTGTGTGATCCTGTGTGTGTGTGTGTGTGTGTGTGTGTGTGTGTGTGGGGATGTGCCCCTCTGTATAAACATAGCATTCCTTTATGTGAATAGTCATGACTTGGCAGTTTTGGATGGTGCTGGTGGTGAGAGAAGCCCATTGTGTGCCATGCTAACCCGGTGCTCACTTGTGTCCGCAGCTCTCCCGACTGAAGCAGGAGCTAGCCCAGGTGAAGCAGGAGCTCCAGTATAAGGAAATGGGAGTGGAGACCCTGCAGGAGTGAGTGTTCCTCTGCCTCTGTGTGTCCCACGCCCACCCTTCCTCCCATGGCCACCCTTCTCCTTCCTACAACACTCGGCCTTGTTGCTCCCCACCCAGTGGCCTTTTCCCTTTTTCATTCCCTTTCATACTATGCACTTGGTCTCGTCCTTTATGTTCAATTTAAGCTCTGTTTTCTTTCCATGCCACATCTCTTTTTCTTCAAACTGTTGACTTGAGCTTTCACATTTAAGTATTTTAATCCCTTTTAAAACAGTTCCCACTGCTCATAAATACAGTTTAATTGTCAGTAGACATGATTTAGTTCAACTAAGAAGAAGATGACTGAGTTGCCAAAGATTTTAAGCAAAAAGCCCTTTGACCCATTTAAAAAACAGAGGATATTTAAGCTATTAGGAATATATTTTTCATCTTGTACTTTAAAATAAGTTTTCTTTATTCTTTGTTTAGTTTTTGTTGCTTCTCAGACACATTCACATGGCGTCTTTCTGTGCTGGGAACATTTCTGAGCAGCTCCAAATTTCATGTTAGAAATAGAAGCTCCACCTCTCTGAGTGGGGGGAAAAAAAAGAGAGCATTTCAGAAAAGGCAAATGGAGGGAGTTTTTGATGGAAAAGGGGACTCCACCTCAGGAAGAGGATGCACCAGTGGAGTGCAGGGAGCCAAGGCTCAGCCTGGAGAGGAAGTTGTTCCATGGAGAAGGGAGGTGGAGGGGTGAAAGGGGGGGAGGTGTGGGCTCGAAAGCAGTTTCAAAAACACAGAGATATCTGGCAGCAAATTCCTCTACACTTCCTGAGTCCTGGCAAAGAGTCCCTTATCTCTTAGATAATACACAACTCAAGTGATTCCCAGAATAGCCAGGAGAATACACAGCTTGCATAAAATAGGGACGCATCCTCCTCTTGAATTTTTACGTGTGTGTATACGTGCTCTTATGAGTGTTTATGCCATTGTTTGCCTTTGTGCATGTGTGTGTGTCCTATTGTTCCCGCTGGGTTACCCAGTAGGGTTGAGGCCAGGAGGGACCCTACGGCTATTGTTTTTTTTTCCCCAATCTCAGCTGCTGTCAGCAATATAGCTAATTGTTCTCCACGCCATGTCGCATCAGATAAAGCAAACAAACAGTTTCTGGTGTAGAGCCCTCCTGCTCCTTAATCTTCACTGCTCGACTTAAAGAATTCAGGAGCTGGAGTCAGGAGCTTTAATCTTTTAGACAGTTTGGCATACAGACATCTCATCTATTCTCCATCTTATCTTGATGAATTTCACTGAATTTTTGGATGCTTCACATGCTTTCTCTGACCTGTTTCTGAAGCCAACATCCCAACCAGCGGCTTTAAGAACTTAACTGAAATAAATGTGAGCCTATGTGATGCTCTACAGCACACAGCATGGGGGAGGTGGGGGGTTCAATACAGGCAGGCACAGAAGGGTGGGTAGCACCTTTTTTTTTGCTAAACATATAAACCTATAAACTCCTCGGCCCTGCCAATGGGGCGGGGGGAACAAAGCAGGGCTTGTTTTGGGAGGAAGAGGCAGGGTCGGGTGGATGAACAGTACCTGCTGTTGAAGGAGAGTGAAGGAAGCGGGTTGTGGTGAGAGGGGAGGCCACGCGCCAGGCCCACTGACGGAGCAGGCACCGTGCCGTGCTCCTCCAGCTCTCCACCAACCAACCAGCTAACTAACCACACACACAGACTGGGCAATACAACCGGATTTACTTTGCAAAGCACAAAGAAATATGCAGATTTGTTGTATTTAGTGTACTGTGCTTTGTTTTTGTTTTTTTGTTTGGTTTTTTTTTTTGGGGGGGGGGGGGGGGGGGGGGGTGTGTTTTTTTTTTTTTTTTTTTTTTTTTTTTTATCTTGAGATTTGTTTACTTGAATTTCTAACTAGGAGCTTAGTCATCACGAGATAAAAGAGGTCAAAAAGCAATATGAAAATCCTAAAATTGCTCTGCAATGCTTTAGTGTAAGGACAAGAACTCAGCTTAGTTCCATTCCATCCTCTCAAAGTCTGTTATCAGCTTTAAATATGTAAGTATTATGCACTTTCTTTTTCAGAACAAATAGGACTGTTTGAAAATTATTTCAAGGGCATAGTAGTATATGTCAGATAATTCCAGGAAAGAAAATCACTCCAAAAGGCACCAATAGCACAAACAAAGAAATCACTCACCATATAGTTGTTATGTAGAGGGAAGCTATAGCCAAAACAGTTTTTTCGTACCAGGCTGTAAACATACTTTTAATTGCTGTTTAGCTGGACATTTTTAACATGGGGGTTCTATGGGGATTGACCTACTTTTGGAGTCAGCCTCGAGTAGCCACTCCAAGAGCTGCAGTTTTGCAGTGGTGCATACATAAAACAATACAGTCAGCACAACCCCAGCTGAAGGGTCACAGTAGCCAACAGATCAATCCCAAAATCTTTTACCCGGAAATCTTGTTTTATGGTTTCCTGTAATGCATTGAATACAGTGATATCCACATATTTTTCATTTAAAAAAAAAAACTTTAAAAAGTCCAAAAACAACATACAGTTCTACTACCAATGCTACGGGTTAAATTGGGTCAGGGTTGTTCGTGGTTGAGCCACAGCACATTCACAGGATATTCAACCTCACACCATTGATCTTCAACAACCGTATATATTTGAACAATTTTCAGTCCTAATTATTTTTAACAATACAGCTTGATGTCATCTATGTATAGGAGGTGGCTGATGCTCACTCCACTTCTGAATCCATATCTAGCACTTTCCAATGAACTGGGGGTTTAGTCCTATGTCTAACATATGTATGTACAGTAATGTATGTCAGTATGTTATATATACTGTATGCATATAACTATGGTTCATTCTTTTATTTTTCTGTTTAGCAACAATGTATTTTACACAGGAATCAAAGACAGATTCTTTCAGATAACATGAAAGATCAATTCAAAGCTTTCAGTTTATGCAAATTGAACATTTGCATTTACAGTGGTGTGAAAAAGTATTTACCTGATTTCTTATTTTTTTGCATGTTTGTCACACTTAAATGTTTCAGATCATCAAACAAATTAAAATATTAGACAAAGAGTAAGTAAACACAAAAACTCAAAAAAAATAAGAAATCAGGAAGGAAACACTTTTTCACACCATTATAACTACAGTTCAAAAATGAGAACAAGTCTGAAAAGGATTTTTTTCAGTGTTATACAGCAAGGCTTCTAGCGTTCAACTTGTAAGTACAACATATTGGTTGAAGCTTTATAGCAATGACACACCCACTGTTCAAAGTCCTGAGATCGGACCGCCTCTTTTCTTTAATCATCTGGACTGACCTCAGTGTGGACGATATGTCTTTAAACAAAAGTTAAACTGACTGCTGCTACTTGTGCAGGGGCTATTTGGCTTTGTGTACTTTTCCACAATGAAAGAGCAACTGAAATCTGCAGAAGATCAGGTGGTCCACAGGCTCCGTCATAATGAGGCTATGCCAAGGTAACGTGATATTAGAATTTTAGTCCGTGCCAAAGTAAATATACTGTCCTAATTGTGTTTTCTGGACCTGTAAGTTTTTGTTAATGTAATTCACACTTTTCTCTTGCAGGTGTATTTTGATGAATCAGTCAAAAATGGGTATGTGGAAATTCTACTCTATTGGATAGTTTATTAAAAATAAACAAGTCAGCAGTACAGCAAAAAAAAATGAGCAGAAATATGAATAAACTCACATGATGACTCCAGCTCTTATAGTGAATCCTCCTGCATATTGAATCCTCTGAATTTTGTCTATTTCAGTGTCTTTCCTTGGGTCAGATTTCAGATATGCATGCACTATCTCCTTGTTAAATTAACAAAACATGTCTTGTATCCTGTCTGCATTGAAACCTGAGAGCCAAGTTTTTCTTACTGGGGACACGGTGATAGGAAGGAGGTGATCAGTGGAAACCAGGTGAAATCCCACACCTGAATCTGACCGGGGTCAGGCCTGATAAGTTACAGGAGGAAAACTCACTTGTGCTGATTCCTAATTAGAAGTTTTTTGGTTTGACAGTGTAACTAAGTCCATGTGCAAGTCTCTGGAGTTCCCCAGCCTAAGATGACCTATTAGATTTCAAAAGAGTAGCTTAAGTGCCTGACTAATGACTTTTAAACATAACTATATGACTTTTCAAATTTCAGGTAGTTAACTGTTAAATTGTCTATTTGAGAATGTTACAAAAAAATTGTCTTTCATGGTACATAATCCAACAAGCATATCATTTGAAGAACCTGGTGGCCTTTAGTTAATCAGTGATAAACTAAATTCAATATAAGATTAAATATATTAGTTAAATAAGTCATCATGACAAAAATGTAATCTTAATGGTTTTCAAAAATGTATTTTTCAAATTACCAGCAGGGTCATTTTGCATCTCTGACTGGTCAAGGCGTAGTCATTTTACTGTTTTGCATCTCTTTGTGGTAATTTTGCCTCTTGTCACAGTCACTTTGCATGTCTTTTTGGTTTCTAAGGACAGCGTACCCTGTGCCTAGGTGCCAGTCAGTGAAACAGCCATGCCTGTGCATTAATCCCTGCTTGATTTATTTTGTCTGTTTCATTTGAAGCACCCTTACACATTCAGTTCCTCACATCTTGCCTCTAAGTGAATATGTCAGTTAGCCTTAGAGGTACAAATTTATCCACATTGCTGTCCATTCTCTGTTTGGTAACAGCATTTAAAGATGTTGCCGTAAACTTCAACAGTGCTTTGAAAATCAGCAGACCACCAGCTGAACAACCACTATCAACCATACAAATCCCCACAGCTGTGACTGCAGCCTCATTCCTGAAGGTAAATTGCATGCCATATTGGTTATAGAACATCTTTTAGTTTGTCCACCATAATCGGCTAATAATGTGCCCTCATCACAGACAAAAGACTGTAGAAGCACTAAAACAAATGCACAATATACATTTATAATAACATCTACTTCTTCTCCTAATCCAAAGTGGATTCATGTGTGATCAGTGCAAAACCCTGCAGTGAAATCTGACCTCTGCCTTTCCCTCAGTGCACAGCACTAACACCAGCTCAGAGGGAGTATCTGCACACCGCTGCAGCTTCCTATAGCACTGCACACGTCCGCAGCCTCATCACCCAGCACTACATGAACGTTCTGCACAGGTGTATACGAGCAGGTGAGGAAAATCTAAACAAAATGAAATCTGACATTTGCCCCTTTTTTTTTTTTTTTTAGATCAACATGAGTTCATTTAAATCAAAATAATTACATACATGGACATATATGCCAGAAATCACACCTCTCACAGTCCCTCTGCTAATTGTAATTCCGGTTCTTTATCTGCCATCGCCATTGTTGTCAGTGTTTTATCTACATTCACTGCATTTCTTCTTTTTGTTGTAATCCATTTGTAAACCGTATTCAGCGATAATGCATCTGAGTTAACCTATTATGTGCCTTTAGAGTGACTCAGTAACCTACATAAGAGCTTTAACACAGTGGGGTTTTTTATGTTTTGTTTCCATTTGTAGACTACAGCCCCAAAAGAGATGTGCTTCTTGTGGCTTCTGTAGCCTCACCTGAGAATGACAGAGAAGATCATCAGTCAAAAACACAATCAGAAGTTCCTTCCAGATCAAAACACAAGGGGAAGATTAGTACTTGCACAAGACGTTCTGGAAAATCCTTTCTCCCAAATATCCAACCCAGACAAGCCAGGTGAGACGCAAGCTAACAAGTGATAGCCACATCACAATACTTGAAACATCTTAAGGATCATCACTCCTATTTCATCCTGGCTTATTTCCCTTTAACGTGTCCATCTACCTTTGCACACCCTCACACAACTAAACTAGTTTGCACATGTTGATATTTGTGGTTGTCACATTTGGATAAAGCACATAACAAACAGCTGTTCCAAACAGCTAATTTCCCTACATCCCAGAAGGTTGATTCTGTTCATCTGGACGTAGCGTATTCTGTGGGAGAAACGTTTCATCACTCATCCGAGTGGCTTCTTCAGTCTCAGCTGACTGCAGGTCTAGCACTAGCACCACTGACTAACAATGGGCCGTGAGGTCAGTTTCATGATTATGCAAATTGTCATGACCATTGATCAATGCCCATGAGTACCATTCACAGAGAGTTGGGGAATGGCTGCAATCACAGAAAACGCTACGTCCAGATGAACAGAATCAACCTTCTGGGATTTCCTTACCTGGATGCATGCATCAAGAAATACAATACAACTGCAATTTTACACCCCCTCAAGGTGTCACAATCTAAAGCCAAAATCTTGTTTTTGTTCATCTTATAATGGGACATGTCATAGGAGCAAAACCGCAGCAATTAATGGCATAGAGTAACCAAAACAAACATTGATACTCTGAATGTTTTATCTGTTTTTTAATTATTCACTGGAGAAAACCTCCAAAGTTCATTTTGGGTAAACGTTCAAGGGTTATACCACCATGTCAGCACCCTCCACCAACTTTTACACTACTGGTCTATTTAAAAGCAGTCTTGCAAATTATTTCTAACAAAAGTAATGTATCCGTAAAGTTTGTAGGATACAAATAAGAGCTATGCTGTAACCAAAGATGCTGTATGGCCAGCATTTGGTAGGTAATGCCCCCTCTGATGAGATGCCCCTCTCCTTACCTCTCCATTACACACACAGAGCATCACTGAGAGAGGTCAGTGCATCCCCCCCAGGTATCTGACATTTTCTGTGTGTTGTCATTTTCACTGTAGGATAGTTGAATCTCTTATGTGGGGACAGAAGACCCCAGGGGATGATAGAGGTGGCGTAGTGGGTCAAACACTTCATGGGTACATGAGAGAAGATAAAGAGACGTGTTTTGGAATATGTATAAAGTTGTGTGATTTGGGCTTTTTTCTGCAATTTATAGTGCACATCTTTCCACTTGATATGTTAGAGCCTGTACAGCACTGAGATGGAGACACGACATTCTTGTGCACATGCTTGACCTGAATATCTGACAGTTTATCCAGATACGCAGAATGAAAGGTGAATACAGCTACCCAGATAATGGATGCTTACCAGTTCCAGCGCCATTTCCAATGCTTCA
>VUQI01033422.1:13125-27831 GCA_015106735.1 Paratilapia polleni | reverse complement strand
AAAATTAATAAAAAAAAAAAAAAAAAAAAAAAAGAATTATCAGAACTGTAAATTTAAATTGTTTCTTGCATTCCAAAAAACTACAAGCACAGAAACATGCTACATGTACACTCACTGGCCACTTTGTTTGGTACACCTTGCTAGTACCAGACCTCATTTTGCCTTCAGAACTGCCTTTATTTTTCATGGCATTGATTCAACAAGGTGCTGGAGACATTCCTGAGATTTTGGTCTCTGTTGGTATAATAGTTTCATGCAGTTAATGCAGATTTGTTGGTTGCACGTCCATGATGCAAATCTCTCATTCCAGCATTTTCCAAAGGTGCTCTACTGGATTGAGATCTGGTGACTGTGGAGGTCATTTGAGTACAGTGAACTCATTGTTTTGTTCAAGAAACCAGTCTGAGATGATTTGAGCTTTGTGACATGGCGTGTTATCCTGCTGGAATTCTCTGGTCATAAAATGATGGACATGGTACTCAGGTAGGCTGTGGCATTTAAATGATGCTCAGTTGGTACTAAGGGCCCAAAGAAGACATCTGCCACACCATTACACCACCACCAGCAGCCTGAACCGTTGATACAAGGTAGGACGGATCCATTCTTTCATATTGTTTAGGCCAAATTCTGATCCTACCATTCATCCTACCATGAATGTTGCAGCATAATTCAAGATTCATCAGACCAGGCAATGTTTTTCCAATCTTCTTTTGTCCCATTTTGGTGAGCCTGTGCGAATTGCAGCCTCATTTTCCTGTTCTTACCTGACAGGAGTGGCACCTGGTGTGGTCTTTTGCTGCTGTAGCCCCTCTGCTTCGAGGTTCAACGTGTTTTGCATTCAGAGAAGCTCTTCTGCATATCTTGGTTGTAACAAGTGGTTATTTGAGTTACTGTTGCCTTCCTATCAGCTCAAAGCAATCTGGCCATTCTCCTCTGACCTCTGGCATCAACGAGGCATTTTTGCCCAGAGAACTGCATTCTCTGTAAACCCCAGAGATGCTTGTGTGGGAAAATCCCAGAAGATCAGCAGCTTCTGAAATACTCAGACCAGCACCAACAACTAATCACCTTTTTTCCCCATTCTGATGCTTGGTTTGAACTTCAGCAGGTCGTCTTGACCATGTCTACATGCCTAAATGCATTGAGGTGCTGCCATGTGATTAACTGATTAGATATTTGAGTAAACGAGCAGTTGAACAGGTGTAACTAATAAAGTGACTAGTGAGTGTATACTCACAGAACACCTCTGTAAGTTCTGTGGAACAGAACAGAAGGTCATGTGTAAAGAAACCAAACTTCACCAAAATCCTAATGCAGCACTGTGCAAACTACAAGGAGTATTGAATAACTGATGAAACATACAACCTGTGCTATTCATACAAATCCTTGAGAAATTATTAATAACTACTGTGCAATACAGATTGATTCAGTATTCAGAGATTTCATGACACTATCAGAATTCAAAGTATTAAGATTAAGACCCTATCAGACTATGGTTGTCCACCTACTTCTCATTTTCTTTTCCATTTTAATTATGGTTTGAAATCCAAGCAGCTTTCTGTGTATCCCCAGACACTCATGAGGGTTCAAATTGCAGCAAGGAATAATTTCATCATTCTTCACAATCATCACCATAGTGCTCTGTCCAAACTGGCTGCCTGTGCTTACATTTAGCAATTTGATTTAAGTGTCTTTCTGTCAACACAGTTGACAGAAAGGTTATACTGACTGCCAATGACCATTCACCAATTTACTATCCTTTCTTCTACAGTTTACACAATGTGTATCTGCCTGGGAAAACTGTCAATGAAGCAAATATCAATGAAAAGCAAACATCTTTTTTGCGAAGTATCTGTGTTCCTACTGTTGTCCATTAGCATAAAGTACTTCAATCCCAAATAGACACACACACACACACACACTGAAGAGGAGCCAATTAAGTTCAAATGTTCACTTCATGTGTCATACTGTCATATCGCTGTGCAGCAGTATTGGGATGAAGGCCACTCTAATGTCATGGAGGGTCAAAACTGGGATTCTCCCACACAGCCACTCATCTTTACCAAGGGGAACAATATTCCTGCTTCTTACCAGATGTCATGTCTAATCTCCCTCTCCCTGAAAAAGTGAACAATTGACACCATTCAGCAGTAACCGCTGAAGCAGGCAGCTAAAGTTCAGGGTCACCATAAGCGATGGTCCAGGGTAATCTTTTCTTGAGACTGTCTTCCAAATTAACAAAGGAAACTGGTAAAATTGGTGCCCAAGAACAACGATTCAACAAATGTTAACAAGAACAGTCCAAGACTGCATATCTCCGCCAAGGCTGAAAATTACTTCCAAAACATGCATGAACTGAGAAGGATATGTGGATCTGGATGGATTCTGTGTGTGAATTTTCTTAAAAATGTCAAGATGATGTCTCCAATTTTTTCTTGTTTTAATTTGATATGCACTTGAGAAGACGTGATGCAAAATGGTTAATTTTACCTCTTCTCGCAATGCTAAAGGATCCTTCCAAAAATTCTTGGATCCAGATCCAGATATGGATCAACTCCAAAGGTAGCTCAATTCTAAGCTGGGCCAAACCCCACCTCTGGTAAAAAGAAAATTCTTGCAAATTGGTCCATAACTATTTGAGCAATCCTGCTAACAACCAGACAAACCAAATCAATCACATAACCTCCCCTGTGAAGGAAATTAGGTAGAAACACAGTGTTTCTCTAACCTTGTAACTAGTGCTGCATTCCATTTGAAATGGGAAGTTGGAAATTCCAATATCCGAGTTGGAATTTTCAACTGGAACGCCTCCTCAAGTTGGATTTTCAAGTCGGAGAAGCCTCACAATCCAAGATGGCGGCAGTGCACATAAACAGTAGTAAAATCTGTTTGATTTTTTTTATTTTTCTCCAACACTGACTTGTTTGTATTGGGACAAAGATACACAATGCCCTGCTGATTAGGACATATCAAAAGAATTCTTCTGTAGTGTCTAAAGTGACTCTTAGAAGTAATTAATGCCACACATTCAAAGACTCAAAAGTCAGGCAAATTCAAAACATAATGTGAAATGCAACTAATTGTGTCTCAGTGAGCTCTCAAATGGTTTCCTGAATGCAGAAACTAACATCAACAAGAAACGTGTTAATTTTTAAGAAACACAGCCAAGCTGTGTGGGCATATTTCAAAATACCCAGAGATGAAAACAAAGAAATACACTTAGCAATAAAGTAATGCACTGCCTAATTTTATATAATCACAGGTATTTTATATTTAATGAGAGAATGCATTTTAATCAACACAAATTGTCAACAAAGAAAGACATTTTAAAACTAGGTTCATTCCTTTTCTTATTTGATACAGACACAGAATTCAGAGAAATATACTGAAACCAGGCAGAGTCTCTCAGACCACTGAGGAGATTTGGAGTCAGATGCAGCGTGCTCTCTGTCTCATTGCTTTGCTGTTGCTCTTTTCAGCTGAAGGAAGGGAAAGGAAAGGTAGCTGTGCTAATAAGTTCAGTTCCATCCATCGGTTGCACGTGGTACGACAAGGGTTACTCCTTGGTATGCCCCAACGTCAGTGTGTTTCCCAATTACCACATTTATATACACACACACACATTCATTTATATTCAGGGAGAATTTTAAATGCTCTTCATTAAATTCTTAAAAGATGGACTGAGTCTTAAAGCCAAAAGTGATCTTCTCACCTTTTACACATTGTTATCTATACATTAAAGAGCACAGAAATTATATGGTGAGGGCTGAAAATTTACACTCGGTAAAGTGTCAAACCACAGTCTTAATAATAAAAATGGAAATGCGGGTATGGCACTAACAGATAAAAACACTGTTGGTCAGATAAAGCATTAACAGCTTGGATGCAAACACTTTTAAAAGAGAACTACCAGCAAAAATAAAGTCAGACAAATGAGCATGAACCTGTACTTTCACACAGTGTTCTCTCCAATTGTTAGCTAATTTGCATAATTACACAGTTGAATATTCCAGTTGTGGGCAATCTGATTTGTTAATGTACTTTCAATAAATTTTCATATGTTTAATGTTCTCTTTAGGAAAGATATGACATTCAAAATGCTAAAATTTCAAAAGTTTCAACTTAAATGTAATTTTCAGCTGACATTTTCAGTATTTACTCGCCGGAACCCTCGTTGAGATAGTGGTGGGCACTGTGTGCCTGCAAACGTACATCTCTGTTTGTCTCCTGGCACCTAAATGCCAACCTCTATCCTTGCACCACTGAAGTGGAAGAGACTGCAAGGTTGCAGCCACAAGCTGATACCCCACAACTGCAAATGTGTCATATCATCTGTATTAATCGGCCAGCATCCTGATTTGAGATCAGTTCATTACCTGCACAAGGGAGCTCACAGAAAGTCAGCTCTGGGAGAATCAAATCCAAATTCCCATGAGACTATTAAGATAACACCCACAAAATAACTGCTGGTGTTAGTAAAGGTGACAAAACCTTGTGAGTCACCCTCCCAATCTAAGTCTTCCTAATTCGTGTTAAGGTTACATGTGTTCCCCTTAATATTCTCTGCAGCATTGAGCCTTTTGGAGGGTCATCAGATGTTGCCTGGTACCACAGTCGGTTCTGAAAGCAGGAAATGCCAGGCAGATAAAGCTGCTAGACTACCACAAACACACACATTCACACATACACACACAGTGACATTTCACATCTTCGCAGTAAATCTGGGACCGTAACCAACAGTTATGCTCCGAATTGAAGCTTCCCTAATTCATCTCCTTCTCTTTCACTATCTCTGAGAGCACTCCTGCCACTATCAAACTTTTTGTGCTAAAACTCATCTTCTTCGCCTGTTCTGCCATTTGAAATTACTCACGTTAACTATTCCAAATGTTGTGTCTTTTGTCTAAATGGCCTTTGGTGAATGATGCCTTTGGTGAAGACCCCCTCTGAGATTATCACTCTCTCTAATGAAGTCATTTGAGTCGGGCAGGCACATTCCAATCTCTGAACAGCCAATCAAAAGCACCAGAGAGACTTTCTCTGCTCTGGCAGATGCCAGGATGGTGGCAACAGTAGACAGTGATGGACTTAGAGATGGAGGCAGATAAAAAAAAAAAAAAACTGAACGACAAGTCTAAAAAACACACAAGACAGACAGCATTCATTTAAAAAAGTTAAATATATAAACATATAATAAATAAGTAAAGATTCTTTAAGATAGTGATGAAGGACGGGGGAAAAGGAAGAAAATACAAAAGGCAGGAATACAAGCAGGCACAAAATGAGACAGTGATAGGACTTAGCATTTTCTTGCACATGTGACCAATAAGAACAAGCAAGGGAGAAAGAAGAGCAAGCAAGAAATAGCAAGAAATATCCTGACAGACAAAACCCAAGAAACAAACACGAAAGCTAGACATCAAAACAAATTAAATTTCAGCCCCTGTAACTTTCTATAAGCAAGCTGGACTTGTCTGGATGAGCTATTTTCTTCAAATTCACACAAAAAAATTTTCAAATACAATGCAGTTTTGACAGTGAGATGTCACTATGTTGTTGATTATAGCTATGATGATATTCACAAGAGCTGCATGAAAGTAAAATTAAAATTTTAAATTTAATGCTTAGTAATAAATCACACAGGACAGAAAGCAAAACAACAGGCCTTTGGTGGGTGTCTAAATATACACCAAGCACTAAAGATATATGTGAACTATACTGGTAAACAGCAAAAACCATAACTGACATAAATTTGGCCAATTTGTGCATCTCTGGATCGTTTTTTGTGTTTTTGACAATTTTAAAATCACTGACTGTAAGTCCCGTTCTGATTAACTCCATGTGCTCAGAAAGCAGACATCAAGTTCTGTGTCATATAGACCCAACTTTCATGTCAAGGATCATCACTGGTGATGAGAGCTGGGTCTCTGGCTACAACTCAGAATCCAAACACCAGTTTTTCAGTAAAACAGACCGCAGCGCCCAAGCCTGAAGGAGGTGCATCAGTTCAGAAGTGCAGCAAGAAGCATGCTCATTGGTTTTCCCCACATTCACCTTGTTGTGCTACAGTTAGACTGTCAATGAGGAGTTCTACTTTAAACGTCCTGAGGCATCTGAGGGATGACATTCAGTGCAAACAACCTGAACTGTGGCACATGCCATTGTGCCATCACACCATTGTCTGCCCTCTCACGGCACAATGAAAACAGGAGTTTTCTGGCCACACCAAGAAAATAGTCACTTACCACCTCAACTACTCAGCATATCTGGCTCCCTGCAACTCTGTCCTATTCTCCAAAATGAAACTCACATTAAGGGGTCAAAATTTTGACACAGTGGAGGAGATCCATCATTCTTAGCAGATGCCATCATATAATTATGGGTATCGAAAACCAAAATGAAGTGGCTCAAATAAGCAAAGAAAACATAGCTATTACTGGATATCTGATGAATAGCATGCACCGTTATCTATTCAATTCAATTCAATTCAATTTTATTTATATAGCGCCAAATCACAACAACAGTCGCCTCAAGGCGCTTTAGACTGTGGGGTAAAGACCCTACAATATTAGACAGAAAACCCCAACAGTCAGACGACCCCCTATGAGCAAGCACTTGGCAACAGTGGGAAGGAAAAACTCCCTTTTAACAGGAAGAAACCTCCGGCAGAACCAGGCTCAGGGAGGGGCAGCCATCTGCCACAAACGGTTAGGGGTGAGGGGAAACAGAAGAGAGCAGAGGGAGACAGGACAAAAGACACACTATGAGAGAGAGACAGAGTTTAATAATAACTAATGATTAAATGCAAGTGGTGTATAAACACATGGAGAGTGAAAGGAAGTGAGGAAGAGTAAGAGGAAGTGCTCAGTGCGTCATGGGAAGCCCCCAGCTGTTTCACTGAACTTCAATGATCAACTTAGAGCTCAAAAGAACCCCATTTAAACTTGATCTATATAAAAGAAAACAATCACACAATGCACACTGAGCAAATTAATTTTCATCCGAGTATGGCACTGCATAAGCAGTGAGAGTCCAACTAGTGTCCTTGAGCGACATTTTTTTTGCACGACTGAAAGCTGAAACACTGAAAGTCTGCAGAGTTATGAGAAAAACAAGAAAACACAAGACACCCGGCTACAAATCAAAAAAGTAAGAAAAATATATGCAAGAAAGAAAGCAGAAAGGAAGCAAACAAGTGAGAGAGAAAGAAATAAAATGAAGATATAGGATACTACAGTATAAAGCCAGACTTATTCAAGAGTCAAGGCATGTGTGCCCTATGAAAAGGAACCCTACTGGAGGAAAAATATAAATAAAACACAATCATTAACCAGCTCTGCCACACTTAACAAGGAGCTCAGAGAAATGAAGGAGGAGGCATAAGTGTAGGGAGCCGCAGGGTTACCGCAGCAACTGAAATTAGAACCTGGGATAACAAAAGAAATGAGAATGTGTGGGACGACCCAGGTGAGGCAGACCAAGAGGGGAATAGACAGAAGATGAGATGGAGAGAGAGAAAAAGATTCAAAGACAGAATCCACTTTCATTTCGATGAGCACTGCTTATACAACAATGTCAAATTAATGCTGGAATGTGTTTTCTTTTAAAACCTTGAAAAGAGATGTCAGCAGCTTATTCGCCTGATGCATGAGATAACCATAAATATGCTCTCCTGTAGTGTGACATCATCTCTCTCTTTTTTTTTTTTTAATGCACATGCTTACATATCGCTGAAGGATTATTGTAACTATGTGGAAACTGAAGCCATATATAGTGTATAATACATTATCATAAGTTTCACTTCCAGTTATTAATTAAGTCAATTTTATTTGTATAGCCCTTAGTCACAATGATTCTCAAAGGGTTTCTCAACACCCACACTATAACAAGAAATTAAAAAGATGCCTTCCAACCTCAGACCCTCACTGAAAATGAGGAAAACCTCCAACTAACACTTAATGAATAAAAAGCATAAGAAAACTGGCAGCAATGGTGACGCCAAGGGGATCACAATAGGCCACAGCCAGAGTAAATTCTCAATGGCTACCCCCATAGTCGATCTACAATTGATGCAGGTTGGCGAATTTCATTCACAAAAACTCAAACTTCACTGTCCAAGTGCAGTTTTGGATAACAGCTAATGCAGGACAGTGCACTGCTAAATGAAAATCTGCCTCAGCAGCAGCAGCAGCAACCCATTCCTAGACCAAAAGGTGAATTTGTAACAGTGTGTCCTAGATAATGAAATGGATGGCTACAGAGTAACATTATCTGGATAAATAATAATAATGTACCATATTGATACAGTTATTGGTATACTATGTTTGCACCAAGTTAGGAGTCACATCATTATCAAATAATGCTCTCCTACTAATACTAATACCTAATACTAATTTTTACTGGCAGCTGTGAAATAAGTGCTCAGATCTTCTACTTCATGTAGAAGTAACAACAGTGCAATTTTAAAAAGACTCGATTACAAGTCCTACTTTTCAAGCCTTACTTAAATATAGGTATTTAAGTATTATCAGTAAAAGCTACTTGAAGTATGAAAGTACAAGCCAATTTCCAAAAAAAAGTTATGCTGTAAAAAATGTATAAAAGAATTGAAGGCAGTGATTTGTAAAATCAATGAAACCCTATATTGAAACTGAGAAATTTTGTTTTTTCAAAAGCATATATGCTCATTTTGAATTTGATACCAGCAATATGATTAAAAAAAAAGTTGGGACAGGAGCATGTTTGCCACCATGTTGCATCATCTCTTCTTTAACCTACACTGTTAACATTTGGAAGCTGAGGAGACCAGTTGCTGTAGTTTTTAAAGCAAGATGCTTTCCCATTGTTGTTTGAGTCAGAATTTCAGCTGCTCAACAGCCAGTCCTTTGTTGTATTTTCCATTAGTTAATGAGCTAAATGTATTCAATGAGTGACAGGTCTGGACTGCAGGCATGGCTATGTAGTACCTGGACTCTTTTACTGCTGAGCATTCGTGTAGAATGTGTTTTGGCACTATCATGCCAAAAAAAGCAAGTCATTTTAATGTGAAAGCTGGATCGCAGCATATGTTGCTATAAAACCTGCATATATCATTCAGAATTAATGGTGCCTTCACAGATGTGAAAGTTACCCGTATATGCTAATGCATTCGTATACCATCACAGATGCTGGTTTTGAACTATGTGCTAATAACAAGCTGGATTTCCTCTTCTCTCCAAAGCATGTGACGTCAATGATTTCTGCTAAGAATTTCAGATTTTAATTAGACCACGGGATAGCTCTACACTTTGCCCCAGTACATCGGAAAAGAGCTTAGGCCCATAGAAGGTGGCGTTGTTTCTGCATTTGGTTTACATGTGTTGTATCCTCTGCACAACAGTTCTAACGTGCCTGTGTGGATGCAGCGAAAAACATGTTCACTGACAAGTTGTTCTTTTTTTTCCTTTCTTCTGAGCCCATGCAGTGATTTTCACTACAGAGTCGGGTCGGTTTTTAATACAGTGCTGCACACCCATTCAGTATTGGATTCCATCAGAGATTTCTCCTGATTCTCTGAAACTTTTAATTTCAATTCAATTTCAGTTCCAATTTTATTTATACAGCGCCAACTCACAACAACAGTAGCAAGGTGCTTTATATTGCAAGGTACAGACCCTACAATATTAGAAAGAAAACCCCAACAATAGACCCCTATGCTACATGGGCTCAAGGTGGGGCAGCCACAACCAGTTTGGGTGTGAGGGGAAAGAGAGGAGAGGAAAGGAGAGCATAGAGAGACAAGGACAAAACACAAACTATGGGAGAGAGTAGACAAAATTTTATGACATGCAGTAAATTTAATGACATGCAGTAGAGTGAAGAAGAAATGCTCAGTGCATCAATCATTTAATTATGTTATGTACAGTAGATGATGAAATCCCCAATTTTTGGTAATTTTACAGTATAGACATGAAAAAGTATGTATCAGTATGCAATTCCTTAACTTCAATATTGTCATAGTTTTCAACTAACCTACATACATAATTAGGCATAAAAGAATTACTTTAATTCAGTGATGGGTTTTGGTTTTGGTGTGCCACCTTGAGATTTTCAGAGCCCCCAGCTGGCCACGCCATCAAACATTTCTGGAGTTGACACTGTTTACTAGAGCTACTAATCTCTAAACAAATATGATACATAATGATCTTTATAATACTGATAGATTTGAAAGAAGTCATCTAACCACAGCTGACAGTTTTGAATTTAGCTGTGAGCCTTCATCTAGCACCTTTCTTAGTCTGCTTGGAAGTTGCCAAGAGAAAGATAATGCCAACTGGAGGCTGGCAGTTTATAAGGTCTGAGTGTTAAGACCTTAAATGCCAATATTTGTCCCAAGGGAAGGAATAATTAAGGCGTAAAGATTTAAAAGGCTTGTCACATATGGCTGGCCAGCTGTCACATCTGTCTATTCATATTCATACCAGTAACAACTAGGCCTATACTAAAGCAGCAACAGAGGATGTAATGGCTGAGCATTAAATGTCAGCAGACTGAGCTACAGTATAACTAAAGACTTCCACAAGAAAGCACCCTGAATGAGGAGAAGGGTGGCATTTAAAACAATTCACAAGCTCCACTTCTCATTTTAGACATTCACTCCCAAGTGGGGTGTTTCAGAAAGATCTATTCCCTATGGCTATACTTCACACATTCCCAGTGTTCAGCGTTATGGGAAGCAACACTGCAGAACCAGCAGAGGGGGCACAGTATTGCAGACTCAAGTATTTAACTCGGGAAGCGAGACTTCAGATTGGCAAGTTTCACATTCCAGGACAGCAGGATGACAATCCTTCAACTCAACTGGGGGCCTTTAGGTGCAAATACCTGGCAAATATCTGCACTGCTATCACTGAGTAAACCACTCAGCTTGCTTGTCCCAGGAGAACACTTTCACTTCTTAAATTAAATCATGTAAACACACTCTTATTACATGCAACCTCTTGCTTTCACTTCTCGCCTTCCTCCTATTTTCTTTTAAAGATAACCATAACAGATTCCTAATCTTAACCAAGTAGTCTTACTTGACTTGTATAAACTATAAACTGAAAACTGTAAACCACCATAGCCTTTCATTTTTTGTTATCATATAGGAAGAGTTTGAAACCTTTTTTGTCATTGAGGTATGACTTCTTCCTGGTCACACATCTAACTGCATGCTCTTGTAAAAGAAAAAGAGAATTTCTATATTTGGATAATGAAGGCATGACTTAATGAAGGTGTGACTTTATGGCCTTTACAAACCTCAATCAGCTTGTTTTGGTCCAAATCACAGTACAAGTTTTTTCTTTGATGCATTTATAGAATGGTTACTTTATGATAACCATAGACAATTTTCAATTCAGCCATAATTTATCAACAAAAGCCATGTGGGAGGCAAATTATTCAAAACAAATCCAATTTTAGTCCATGTCACTTCAGCTGAGCTTTGTGGGCTTGAAGTCTTGGATCTTTGTTTATACTGAGCTTTTTTGTGGTTAGAAATATAGATTGAATTGGAAAAAGCATTTTACTGAATCTCCTTTCTACATTTGCCCTTTTTTCATTTTGTTATGCTTGGCTTTTCAAGCATGAGTAAGTACAGCCTATCAGATGACAACATTCTCCTTATAGCTGTAAAACTGCAGTTCAGGGTCACTTCTTGTAAATGAAGGTCTAACTCCTGAAAATCTGTGTTGCTGCTTACTTGAAGTCTATTTTTTTCAGGCCTCTTGGTACATTTTTTAATGCTATGAAATTTTTTTTTTAAAAAAGAGCCAGGTTTGCACAAACTTACATAAATAGTGCAATCATAAAATGCTGGGACTCTGGGACTCCATTACATCTCATAGAAAATCTGTCCAATCTCCCCTTCAAGATCATCTTCTTGTGTTTCTCTGGTCCAATTCTAGCACCGCTGCTAATTTTAGAATGCTATGTGGAAGTCCCATTGCACATCTGCGATTTCACCTTGGTCTCAAACTGGTCCAGCTTTTGTGTTGAGGATCATCATTGCTGATAAGAGCTGGGTCTCCTGCTAAAATCAGAGAACAAACAGACGTTTTCCAGTGAAAAGTCCACAGCTTTGAAACCCAAAGGTGGCACTTCAAGTCAGAAGCAAAACCAGGAGCATGCTTCACGGGGTTTTGAACCATAAATTTGTCCCACAAGGTCAGACCTCGAATACAGAGTTCTACTGAGGTACCTAATGGAGATGTTTACTGGAAACAATTCAAACTATGGCACATGCCAGAATTCCCACGTGCTCGCATGCCATCATACTAGATTACCATTGTGTATAGGCAGCGAATTGAAAACACATGAGCCTTTTGGCCAGACTAATATTTCTTTGATCACCACCCACCCTACTAGCCAGATTAGCCTCCCTGTGACTTAATCCTACGGCTGGGCATTATGACCTCAGCTCTAAATCACGACTAATTGAATATTTTACCTTTATTAAGATTAATTTACAATTATTTTTATCATTATTATTACCATTTTTATGGTTCTTGCCCTCATAGTTCACTGACAAGGTTTGTACTATTAAAGCGAGGATATTTTTTATTTTTTTGGTAATATGATTGTGCTCCAAATGTTGAAACAAATTGGTGGTATTACCTTTGTTCCCTGAAACTGTTTTTCCACAGTTTTCTGTTTTCTTCGTTTTGTTTGATGTCAAATTTACTAAAGCCAAAACTATGTCCAAACGACGGACATTCCATTTTGCTTTGGTACAAGCTGCTGAAGTTGCAGTCGGCTTGGTGTCTGAGTTTTCCTCTATGATGCTTCCATCTCGCAGACTGGACAGGGTGGGACCACGTGACAACACACGTGTGTGTAGTATGTTGACGATACATAAACACATGCTGGGGAAGTATTAACAGAATTTAAGAAAAAAAAAAAAAGAAATAACCAACATGGGTAAGATTATGTTGATAATGAATGTCTGTTTTGATTAATTTTCAATTACAGGAAGTGACCTAAATGCTGAAAGCATAAGATATGCATGAGAAGATGAACACTAAGGGGAGATCAGTCAAATTTAACTTTAGTAAGGTTTTTGATATTCATGGTCCGAGTCACTGAACTTTATGATGGCACCTCATACAATACAACAGACCTAAGCTGTTTTCACACATGAACTCAAATGTTGGGAGAATTAGGTCAGAACATTGTTCAAATTTGCCTTTTCCAACATGTAGCACACAACACACTTCACACTTTCCTGTAGTGAGAACGCATCTGAAGCGAAATACTCCATTCATTTTACATGAGGGAGATGCCTTGATATACATCACTTGCTGACAATTACATGCTCTTTTCTAACATAGGCCCTCAAACAGACATACTAAGGAGCTGGCAAGTCTGTTTATTGTCAGATCCAAATGTGTTGGACATTTAAACCTGTCAGGTAGTGAGGTGGTTTTAGGTAACTGTATACTAAGTGTGCTCCTGGGATCTTTGCTATGTCCTGTGTTTGTAGACGATCATGTGCTGGGAAGGGCTTGTGGGTGGTAGGAAGCTGTTGACAGAAGTGAGTGACAGGTCAGGTGAGTGCTGTGGTCTGCTCAAGCGTGCAGATCCAGCTCCTCTGACTGATCTGAAGTGGCTTCAATTAACTGAAGCAGCGAAGTGTGAGGGAGGGGACTGGGGAGCATGGGCCCCAGACAAGCCTCTTGACAGATTGGGGGGGGGGGTAAGATGAGTGGAGCCTTCTGACAGGTCCTCTAATACCCCACCAACTCCAACCTTTCTCCATCTCCTCTTAGCTAATTACTAAGTATCCATATGGAGACACTTGTCACTGTGATCACAGCAAATTGGCTGTAACTGCAGGGTCAGCAAGGACTGTCTTTCACTAGCATATACAAGAATACACAAAGAATCCACCCATCTAATCTTGCACAAAAACAGAACATACACACTATACTTTTCTTCATTTTCAATACTAAAACTATTTTTAGTTTCATGTAAGAACTGAAGTTGCCACTAAGAAATCTAATATCACAGGCACTCACACCCATCTGCAAAACCATATTCATGTTAATTTTGCATGATGCTCTTTCTATGCGATAATACAGAAAGGAGGTGATTAAAATATCCCAGCATTTCTCAACAAATCCTACACAGAGATTTAATTTTCATGGGTATACACAGCAACACTGATGTCAAGACACACTGCCAAATGAAATGTTCAAAAAATTCACTCTGAAATTCACTTCTGAATGTATGAAAGTAAACCACACTCCAAACATGTGGGAAGATGGAGAAAAGGTTTGAACTGTATCCTGGAACTTCTTTTGTCTCAACATTAACACCAACCTTTGATTTAAGTTTAAATCAAAGGTTGGTGAAAAAAATCACTTTATCTTATATTTGATGAAGCAGTGGAGAAGCAGAATGATCTGTACATCAGCAGGCTAATTAATGCATTTATCATTTGCTATTTTCTCCTCTCAGCACACACAAAAACAAGCATCTTATAGCCTCTAAATGGAAAGTGGCTGCTGTTTAACACTGTCTTTTCATTGAGCTTTTGTTCTTCCTTTCTTGCTGCCTTGCTAGTTTTACACTACCTAATTAAGATGGGAGTTTGGTGGGGGAAGCATGAAACACACAGGCCCACATAATTTACCCTAAAGGATATATTTTATTGTTGTTTTTTTTTTTTTTTGGTCTCCAATGTTG
>VUQI01033422.1:0-10208 GCA_015106735.1 Paratilapia polleni | reverse complement strand
AAAAATACAAGAGGGGAGAATAGAAAGCAAAAAAAAAAAGAAGAGTCGACAAGACACAGAGGAGGGAGACGCAGGATGAAAGATAGGTCGATGTACAACAGGCTGATGAAATAGAGCGAGAAAGACAAAGAGAGAAAGGAGTGGAACAGCAACTCAGACAATAGTCAAACAGCAGAACAAAAAAAACAAAAAAAAACAGATACTAAAGGGATGAGAGACAAATTAAGCAAAGGGCATAGAGGGACAGGCAGAAACAGGGATAGCCCAAAATATAAAGACAATGTCAGATTCAATACTTCTTTCAAACGAGAGAAGAATTAAGGAGGAAGAAGAAAAAGTTGCTCCTCTCTGTCTCGTCGCTCCTAAAACCTGAAAAGACTTAAAAGACCAATATGTAGAAAGGAACAAAACACCAGGGGGGTTAGATCAAGCGCTTGACTGCATTCAAAAAGAGCCACAGAGGGAGTATAACTGACACAATTAAGAGCATAACTGTCATTACAGCCAATCAACCTGGTGCCACCCACAAGGGCACTGAGCAACAAACCCATCATGAAGAGGGATGAAGGGCTGCTAATTCCCCCTAGCAATGTAGCATGGATTGTTAATACTGAATACCACATACCTAAAAGGCTTAAAGTCCGCTGCATTGTAATGCAACAGAAACACAAGACACATGTACAAAATCGTTCCATCAAAACATGTTCCTGTCTCATTTGCATCTTGAGAGAAGAGCTGACATTTAAATATAATCCTGCTGACATGCAAACTAAGTGCAGCCAATTCCATAACCCACATGTGCACTATAAAATAAAAAAATGATATGTGAATCTGAAACCAATCACAGGTGGACGCATACTCGCACTCAATAAAATACAAACCAAATTTAATGAGCTCTCAAGCTCCTCCACGGTGACATTTCCTCTTCCAATTCTCCATCTTTTACAACTATCATTCACCTTACCTCTATTTCTCTTCTTTCCCGCTACTGCTTGCCTTCCCTGCACCTCCCTCACTCAGTTTTTCAGTCTAAACCCACTACTTTGCCTCCATCTTTTTCTCTCTCCACCCAAAACAACAGCCATTCCAGAAAGAGGGCCATCAATCTTCTTCAATGAGACCAGAGTGCGAGAGAGTGCCAAGGCTACAGCAGATTACTATCTCTCCTTACCTCCACTCAACACTGGATAACATATAGAAGGAGAGAAAGGCCAGATGGAGAGGCAGGGAGGGTGAGTCAAAGAAACAATCTTAGATAGAAGATGGACATTAGATCTTAAAGCCCCCCCCCCAAAAAAAAACTTCCACTCCTGTCAACAGCAGAGGCTTTTCAAGTAAAGAAGCACAGCAGCTGAATTTAAAATCTCTAATCCTAACTGGCAACTCCAAACCTGACCCTTGATTTATTTCCACAGAAAGCTCTACTAATGGAAAGACATGAGATATAGTTATTTTGTTACACTATAACTGAACGACACTGTGCACCTCAAAACTGAGGTACATAAACTACAAAAACAAATTTTTTGTACCGTTGCATTAACTAATTTACTAGTTTATTTGTTAACTAGGGTATACAATTTCAAAAAACACTACACTCAAACTGTTGTTAGTGCATATGTGAATGTCTGTGTCTGTGTGTGTTATGAAGTGCTATAAATCTAATTATGCTGCCTGATGATGTTTAGAGACTCTTGAAAGCAATGTGTGTATGTTTGACAAAGCATTGACACAATGGTGGAAAAGCCAGAGCTGTGACCTTGCAGCCGAGAGGGGTTTTTAACAAGCGGCCTCACTGCCCTGTGTGGTGCAGTAGCAATAATCTGCACACACACTGTGCATCACAGGTAAATCCAAGGCTGAGGACATACTTCTGAGGAAAGCCTATGTGAGAAAGAGATTGGTTACATGGCAAAGTACAGTTCTGCATAAAAAATTCTGTTTTTTTTTTGTTTGTTTGTTTTAGTGTAGTGCAGCAAAAGCTCAGTAATCTCTTACTATTTATGCAACATGGCCTTCTCAAGCATTGTGCAACCAAGGACACAAGACCACCATGCTAGCACTGACAGCTACACCCACAATTGAGCATGATAGGGCTAATCGCTATGCAGCTTTCTCACTGAGGAGGACCTACATGGGGGAGTTTTGTCAGGCATAATAAACTCTCCTTGCGTTGTCACACCACTGTTGAAGAAGAAGGTTAAACTTAGAGCTGTCTGTAAAGCTGTCCCTCTGCAGCAGCAGTGCTCTGACTGGGGATCAGCATAGTGTGGCTTCGGTTGGGTCTATGGGCCACACAGCAACGAGTGGGAGGACGTAGCAATGGGGCTCAGCCAGGCGCTAAAGACTTTGACACTAACATAATCACTGATAATTGATTCTGCTGGTGAGGAAGGTTTAACATTAAAGGATAAAAACAGCAGCAGCGGTGGCAGCACGGCACTCTGGCTTAATATGAGCTGATGGGACTGACGCCACCTGTCACACACCATCTAATCACACATGAAGACAAGATTCTGAAGACGTACACATATCATCAAATCACTACCAGCCTTGGATGCGCTTAGCACCCTCAAAGCAGCTTTGATCAGAGGCAGGTCAGGAAAAGCGAGGGGGCACAGAGGGTAAGGGTGGTGAAGAGGAGGAGAGGGAGGAGAAGGACAGACAGACAAATAAGACAGACGTCCTTCGCTATTGCAGGACAACAGCCCTGAGATATCACATGACACAACAGAATAAAAGCACAGTGTTTCAAAGAAATATATAGAAAAACTGCACACTAAACTGAATACAGCCATCACAAGCAGTGTGATACATTTGCTTTGTACTTGCAGTAATGGAAGTCGAGCAGCAGTCAGCTGATATTGCAGTTATAATTCAGCTAATGTTATTCTCATTAGCTCATAATAAAGTGACTACTATTACACTATAATAATCTGCCAAGTGCCTTTTATTGTAAACTGCCAGCCTGTGGGAAACACTAATAAATCTGAGGTAATAAACACATTTTAACCCATTTCACCTGTGATCTGTGCAGACTGTTTTTTAACATGGCAAACCATAGAATACCACTTCTAGTCACCCTCACAGATTTGTTATTAAAGAATAATGGAGACACATGAGCTAAGTCTAGCAGCAGTGACTGGGGTGTGCCTATTTGCTGAGTGAACTGATGAAGACGGAGGGCTCCCTGTAGCCTTACAGTCAGAACACTGATAAATTGGCCAGCCTCCACCCTTTCCCCAACTGCAGGAAGGATGTGTGTGCACATGAGAATAAGTATGAACGCCTGCTAGACTGGAACTGACAACACAAAGTGGCAATGCAACCGATTTCATGAACACAGGGAGGTCAGGAGCACAAAGGAGCAGGAAGACCTCTATTATGTCACTCAGAGTGGACGTGTCACCACAAAGGAGACAGTCTGACTATCTGTCCTCCAACGCAGCAACAGCAGACTTACCTCCCTAAATTAAAGGGTGCTTAATACAAAGCATGAGCCAGACAGACAAACACAAATTTCCACCTTGTGCTGCAGACATAAACACACATCAGTTCATGTCGAAAATGGCTGGTTGGAGATCAAAGGTTTTAAAAATGCAAGGGTCAGATATCTTATATAGAAATAAGAGAGGAAGGACTGAGGATGAGAGGAAAAAAGGTAGTAATGGCAAATAAGAGATGCAAAGGGGACCAGAGAAAGCCCCAGGCTGACGGCAGTGGGGAGAGAAGAGGCAGACTGGACGATGTGCTAGTGAGAAAATGTAAATGAGAAGCTGTCGTGCAAAGAAGGAAAAGAGGGGAAAGAAAACGTGAGAGATTACTATAGGAACAGTTTGGAGAGAAACTGAAGCGCAGAACAAAGCTCACAAGAGGGAAAAGGAGGTAGTGCACAGGAGGAAACAGCTATGCAAGAGACATGACAAGCATGCACCACACAGCCTTTCGCTGTTAAAATGGGCCGCATACTTTCTAATATGGCCTTCAACATGAGGTGAAATCAGTTTTAGACATCAGAGTGCAATATTTTCCAAGAACGAAAATGTAAGAACCACAAAAAATTACAAAGATAAAAAAGTTAGCAACAAATAGTAAGAGGTATAATAAAAAGACAAAGATGGCCCTCAGAGAGGAGACTCGTGGCATCCCTTTGTCACAAGTCAGGACCACAGGGAGGAAGAGTATGAGGAGTGTAGGCAGCAAAAAGGCAGCTCTTTTTCACAGTCTTGCACTCCCTGGCTGTCCTCCACCAGCAGCTGGAGGCTAAACTTAAGCTTCAGCAGCCACAAGGGAGAGAGGAACAGCCTTGGGAATAGGTCATCCACAACCACAGACCAAAACAAAACTCAAGCATCTGCATCATTAGCAGAGGAGCCCAGAGTCTCCTGATGTCTACCCACTGCACAACAGATCCCTCAGAAATGTGGCCACAACAGTCCCCATGCACACAATCATCCGCTGCACAATCGCCATACAGCAATGTCAGCCTCCTCTTCATGAATATTCATCTGCCTCATTAACACTCAAGTGGGGAAACACAGCATATTGCAAGAGACTCCCGTTACTTGGAGAGAATGAAAGTTAAAGGAGGAGAGGAAAGGGGAAGAAGAGATGGGACACATGGTGACTGCAAAGGAAGCAAAGGGGAAGAAAAAGAGTAAGAGGCAAAGCCTTCATTTCTTTGTCTTCAAACTTTTTTGAATCTCTGGAGTAGAGTGGGGGAAAAATATCCTATATTGTTCCGGGAGCTGATACCCTCCAGTTGCTTTTCCTTATGAAGCCAGATAGGGCAGTGTGAAAGCAGCGTCAGCAGCAGGGACAGCGCAGCGGGAGCACGGGCTAAGAATTACAGACCATTTTACCCTGTAAATCCTACTGCAATAAAGGCTTTAAAACAGCTGCAATTTCACCACTAATGTCTGGCTGCTCGCAGTAACTGCTAAACTGTGGGGATATGTGTGAATACACCTCAATGCAAGCTGCAGCTGAACAGACACTCATGTGACCCACCCCCCACCCTGTTCAGTAACAAAACACACTTACAGACGAAAGAAGCCAGGCTATCTCGTACACAGAGTCTGTCAGTCCACTCAGTCACACTCTCTCTCTGAGACACTTGCCAATAGAAAAACACACACACATACACACATAAAGAAAAAGGATTATTTTCTCTTCATGTTGTAATGCTAGTGAATCTCTTAACAGGAACTGCCAACAGGGGAAATCTTCCATCCTGCAGCTGTGTCCTCAGAGAGACTCTGGAAACTGTAGAAATTTCCTTGACTCTTTTCTTGTGGTGACTTTGGTGGCAAAAACAGCTTGACAATTCGGGTATGGGGGACATGAGGCAGAGTCAGGTGATTTCTAAAATGCTGCCCCACCAGAGTCACTCTGGTCCTTTAAAGGGCAGTGAAAAAAACTTGTGGTAACAAAATTGGACCAGGTCTGTAGAAATCAATACTGCTTCTTACATGAGGGGCCTCCACCAAGGCTATTTCATATTCCACCTTATATACACAGCTTCTGACAAAAAAAAAAAAAAAACCCTCAATTTCAGAACAGTATGAACTATCGATTTCACAGTCACGATTCTTACTCTTTCTATGCCTATTCCTGTCCTCTCTCTTTTCCATTCCCCACCTTTGACGTGCAACTCCCTTTCCCCTTTCTGTAAAAGGAAAACTATTTTCTATTAGACTTGTCGGGGTGAAGAGGTCATTAATGTCACATTTTTACATCATTCAAATTCCTCCTAACAGAAAAGTTTTATCCACTGACAACATGAATCAATCGATCTGTTAGGTGTACCGAAATGCTTTTTTTCTTGCGAAAAAGTGAATACTACTGCTGTTACCTTGTACTCTCTTTAGATACTAAAGGTGGGAATCACGTGGCTATGCAATGAAAATACACTGCTTACTATAACAACTGTATCATGATCCCTTGAGTCTGTGAAATTTAGATAATCATCTAAGACATACCACAATATCTGTAAGAACTACAGAAACTATTCATTTATTCACTACACTGTAGTGTCAGTGTGTGTATCCAATTAATTAATAAGTTTTCTGATTTGCTCTCCCTCAGTGTCTACTATTTTCATTCCTGTGAGTTTCTCCTTGTCTTCCACAAGACTTCAGAGGCTTGTACTATGAAGAAGGCCAGATTTAACTCTGAATTTTGTAGCGTTACAAAGCTGGTTCACTTCCTACTAGGAAACATCACCCTGCCGCTAACCTAACCTGCCCCAGACCAGGTTAGGTGCACTATTTTATAACTTCCCTTAATGCTTTTATCTGGACCAGTCCTCTCTTAACTTTTGGGTATATCTTGTTATTTTCACTCCTTCAAAATTTTACCTAAAAGTGGTATCAGTTTCAAATGCCATACTAGATAGTATTACAGCCTTCAAAAAGTTGGATCTGATAATCAGACTATTTGGATGGGTCACTGTTTTCCACGATCTAATGCCAGAATATTAGCAAAACTGAATCAGACTTTTGGGCAGTGACACTTTTAACCAACTGTGTTGTCATTAATTGATATTCATATGGTTTTCCTGGGTCATGAGTTTTGCTGAGCAGCCTGGCAGAGACCAGGGACCTGGCCAGTTCAAATCACAGGTCCAAAGTCAGCATGCATGCATGATTTAAATACATCTAAATGGCAGATGGTGAGAGACCTGGCTCGGGTCTGGCTTCAAGAAAAAGGCAGTAAAGCAGGAGAAGCAAAGGGATTAGAGTGAGGAATGGCTTGGCTTGTCTTTAAGATTACTTTTCCTCTTAAAACATTCACTTCATCTGTGTCACTTCTGCTCCCTACTTGTTATTGGAAAATAGCTTCGTGCAAGAGAGGTGGAAAACCATTCGATGCCAGCTCTGTCTGCATCAGTCACACGATGACATGCACATACACAAAGAAATACATTTCATCCTCCATATCCGAAACAGCCAATAGCACTGGCAGGCATTTGCGACCCCAATCCATATTTCAATTTCCCTCCTCTCATGCAAACTAATTCAATACTTGTTGCCTTCCCTCACAAGCGATCAGCAATATGAGAAATGAGCTTCTTTGCATGTTGCATCTAAAAAAGGCCCAATCAGAGACATTTTTGAATGCCTATATCAATTATGTCTTAGTAATCCTGCGCATATGCAAATTTTCCTTAGGAGTAGCATTGCAGGATAAAAAAAATCTGCACTACAACAAAAAGCTTTGGTTGATTTTTTTTTACTAAATTACCCACATTTAAAACTCATATTACACCACACATTGTCTGTGCTTATATCAACAGTATCATGTTTTTAAAACAATTAAATAAGCATTAAGCCAACAGCATTGAATGAGTCAACTGAATGAGTATTTCAAATGTGATGTTCATATTTGGATTTTATTCCTCTATTTTTCTTTAACATTCATCAGTTCAGCTTTTCACAAAGCCAGAAACAGAAGTGGCAAGGCTGTAGGCTGTGATGCCATCAGCCAATACTTTTTGAAATTGATCCAACGACACAGCTTAGAAGACTGGACACAGTATGGGCCCGGTTTTAGAGGAATTTGTGCATGTTCTTTTAATCACGCTCATTAGTGGAGAAAAACTTAATTCAGTTCTGACAAATTCATTATTTTCAATGATACCCTATTTCTTTACTGACTAGTATTAATGTACTGACTGATGTAGCATTTTACACTGTTACAATCCAAACAAACTCACATTGCGGCGACACCAAGAAAGAAATTCTCCAGAAGCACAGACCCAATAAAAAAAATAAGAATGTAAATACATAGGGTACAGGAGAGAATGACAGAAAAATGGTGCAGTGCTGAACCATTTGTTTGTTAAAGTCCACCATACTCTGCAGTAATTCACTCTTTGCTTGACATTATATGGTGGACAGTATATCATTGATCTGTTTTTCAATTCACTGCCAATGCACTATGCATTTGACCCTGAAAATACACGTGCGCACACACCAACATACTCTCTTGATGGTGAAATGAGCAAAGATGAGTAACAACAATGTCTCAAATTCAGGAACCTGGCTGCCCTCTTTGCCCATGTAAAGGGAGAAGCAAGCAGGTAATAGCGACAAATTCAGGGGCTTAAACAGCGACAGCTTTACGATGCCTGAGCGGCCTCTATGACTCCATTCCTGTCAGATTCTATTAGCTTGGCCTCCACCGTGTGCTTCGATTGGCTCTTGGCCTATTCCCAGCAGTTACAGAAGCACCAACCGTAAATAAACCAAATGGCTGCATCTTGTAGTGTATTGGGGGGGGGCACTTGTGTGTAAAGAACATCTGACAGAGTGGTTGAATAGTTTAATATACAGCAGCGAGCTGAATGGACACAGTCAAGTAGAGGGAGAGCTTGACACACATGATTGTAAGAGTTTAAATTTGAAGAATACAAGCAGCCAGAAAAGCACTTTTAAATCAAGACAAGTGGTCTCATTTCACTTCACACACACACACACACACACACACACACACACTGCTAGATACAAAAGAAAAAGTGTGCCTATCTGCCAGCTGCCAGGTGGAAGTCTATGGAAAGGCCACCTGTCTAATAACCGCTTTTGATGCATACAGCTCAGCAATATGAAACACAGCATCTGGCCTGTCCCCTCCAAACTGATCTTGTTAACAGCCGGATCCGTGTTCCTCTTACATAGAATTTATTTAGGCGGTTCATCCAGATAGGGTTTCTCTTACAAAAAAAAACAACATAATTTTGTGTTGATAAATTCAACCACTCAGGGTTTGTGATTGAAAGAGTTTTGCCACCAACTTACAACTACCAGATGTCTGCAGGATATTTTCTTAGACAGAGCACACAGTGTTTCAGTGTGACAATTTATTGGTTGTTATTGACCAAAAAAATGACAATCAGTTCAATAATTTCATAACCAAGTCACTTGTCTTCTATACAAAATACCCCAAGAGTAAAATAAAAAGGAATAATAGGTTCTAGTAATAATTATTAAAATGCAATGCTTGACATGCTGCAGCTAAATTAGTTTTTTATGGTTTTGAAATGGCTTTTGAAGAACTGTGGAAAATAATTAATTTCCTTGTACAGATTAAAAAAAAAACATAATATTAAACCTGCATGCCTAAAAAGAACTGGCAGGACTGGCACAGCAAATTCACAATTATCTATATGTCTGAATTTAAAATTATTACCATCATGAATACACCAGAGGAAGAATATAAAAAGAACAATATTTCTAACAGTAATAACATAATGATCTAACTAAATGTTAGCTTCATGTATTCAGACAACCCTGACAACTGTTTATATGCATATATGAATGTACTGGGGCCTGTATTATGAAGCAAGTTCAACATATCCAGGGTATCTTTCTGTTATCTGGATTCACTTACCCTAACATTGGCAAATAGGATAAGCACGAAGCTGGTTATCAGCTCATAAAGTTAACCCAGGGTTTCATGATCTAGATATGAACACATTCACATGAAAAGGATGGTGTTGGCACCATCTGACCAATCACAGTGATTAGTGTACTGGCAACTGAGTGGCTGATTTTACAAAGGAAGAGTAAACAATAATTTTAGAAAAATGTGAAGAGGTTACACACATAATACAGAATGAAAGTAACACAACTGCAGGAGATAAATCAGCAGTCTAAGTGGAAAAGCACTATGCAGGAGTTTAGTGTTAAAAGTGCTGTATGAATGTGTGATCGGTTTAAACGTTGGTCAGTAAGACTAGAAAAAAGCTACTACAGCTCCGGAAAAAATTAAGAGACCACTCCAAAATTATCAGTTTCTCTGATTTTGCTATTTATAGGTATATGTTTGAGTAAAATGAACATTTTTGTTTTATTCTATAAACTACTGACAACATAACTCCAAAATTCCAAATACAAATCTTTTCATTTAGAGCATTTATTTGCAGAAAATGAAAAATGGTCAAAATACCAAAAAGGTCCAGTGTTTTCAGACCTCAAATAATGCAAAAAAAACAAGTTCATATTCATTTTTAAACAACACATTACTAATGTTTTAACTTGGGAAGTGTTCAGAAATCAATATTTGGTGGAATAACCCTGATTTGCAATCACAGCTTTCATGCGTCTTGGCATGCTCTCCACCAGTCTTTCACATCGCTGTTGGGTGACTTTATGCCATTCTTGGTGCAAGAATTCAAGCAGCTCAGCTTTGTTTGATGGCTTGTGACCATC
>VUQI01033421.1:0-14574 GCA_015106735.1 Paratilapia polleni | reverse complement strand
CAGCTGAGACTTCTTTGAGTCTTTAGGTCCTGCTGACCTTTCAGTTTCATTTATAAATGCTTAATAAGGCAAAAACAGTCCTCACTTTAGATGAGGTCACACAAAATACTGAACTAACAACCAGTAACTGCCTGAATTAACCATGAATTACAATATGAAATAAGTATTTATAAAACCTCTATTAACACACTCACAAACAATGAGCTCATATCTTAATCATTATATGTATAAATATGCATCTAAATACTTTGTTAATCACTTACTTAGACTTTCTAAATGAGAGCATGAACACGTTTATATGAGCTTATTAATCAAGAATAAACCATTTATATCTTGTTTATAACTTAAATACTAAGGAAGAGTAATGCCTTATAAATGATGAATTAAGCATTTACTAATGCCTTACTAATGCTTAATAGTGTGTAGTTATTATAAAGTTCTACCTTAGTTTCTGTTTTTAGTTGTTTCTACAGTATTTCTTCCTCCCATACTTCTGTGTTCATCTGTTTCTGTCATCATGTTTCAGTGTCTTTGTGTTTCAGTATTAGTTATTTGTTTTTTGGCTACTTCCTCTTTTACTTTGAAGGTTAGTTTTCTACTTCCTGCCTTTGTTTCTTTCCCTCTCCTTTGTGATTGTCTGCCTGCACTCTGTGTTTGATTGTCTCCACATGAGTCTCTTTTTGGATGTGTGTTTGTGTCTTTTTGAGCCAATAAAGGCTCCTTGTTTATTATTTATTCTATCTGCCTCTGAGTCCTGCTTTTGGATCATCTTTCGAGCATTCCTGTGGTCTTCCACTGTGGCTAAATTTTCTTTAATAAGCAGGGTAAACATGGATTAACACAAAAAATGTCTTTTCGAGAAAGACCTGTTACAAAGATTTGTTTTCATTTTATTCTCTATTTAGCTCATAAAAGTGGTCCTGAATTTGATTAATTTGTTTGATGTAATAGCAGAAATAAAAGGATAAAGTATAATGAAGGAGCTGTTGGACCAACTTTAAAACTAAAGAACGTAGAGGGTCCATATGTGTCAGTAAATGACACATCTACTTTTGTACACTGGACTTTGAGTTTTTCCTTCTAAACAACCAGGTTTCCCCTTCATCTGTCTTTGGTTGAGTGCTGCGGGTGGTGCAGAAAACAAATCTGCCCGTGCTCAAAGTTTCTGTGGAAAATGTATGAACTCTTGCGGGATCAGAAATTCCTTGAGGGCATGACTGACGGGAAACACAAACAGCAACCCAAAACCTGCCAAACCCCCACAGTACAGCAGCAGGCCACACCTGGAAACGCACACAAACACACAGATAACACTATGCCTGCTCGATTAGGGACATGATTTTTCGGTCAATACTGTAATCTCAGTCATTTTTACATGATTACTCTTTAACTGCAGTTATTGATCTTAAAAACGTCTTTTTACAGCTAAATTCTTAATCTTTACACATAGTTCAAATAAAAAACAAGGTAAATGTAAAATAAGAGGTGAGGGTAACACAGGGTTGTAGGGAGTTTTAGGTCCTGACTAGGAGGGGATTTTGACCATAAAGCCTGTTTTTGCAAGAGCAGCCGCCGGCCTGGTGTACACCGGTACTTATATTCTCACTGAACATTGAAAGTGCTCAGACTGTGGGTGAAGAGAGGCCCAGACGGCAGCGGACTCGCATGCCTCGGGAGACCTGCACAGAAATACAGAACTGAGGTCTGACTGTTGGAGAGCATGTGAGAGACCCTGAGCGATCTGGAGATAACAGTTACCTATCCTTCCACAGGTTATACAACATAAGCCTTGTTAGTTTGACTTCCGCTGGATAGATTCTGTTGATCTAAAGCTCCCTTTCCTAAACACATAAAGTCCTGGATGACGTTTAATTTTCTACTTCTAAATTCAGCTTATTGTACTCGGCCCAAAACATGTCAGAAACATGGTGGCCAAGCACATACTTACTCTGGATGGCATTACCTTGGCCTCTAGTAACACTGTGAGGAAACTTGGAGTCATTTTTGACCAGCGTTTGTCCTTCAGCACACATATTAACATTAACTATCTATAACTCAATAGAATTCTATTAGAATGTTCCAGATTCCTGAGAATTCCAGAATAAAAAGGAAAATCTGATAAACATTTTAAACACCTAAATGTAACTAAAAAATAACCAAAAAGTGTCAGATCACAAATAGCTCTTTCAAACTATATATGACCATTTAAAATTTGTACATTTTTATTTTCATCATCATAATCTTTCTTCTCCACTTCTTCAGCCACCTCCTCCACCACTGCTCTCTCCTTCCTCATCTCTACCTCACCCTCTTCCTCCTCACCTGAAGCCTCATCTCCTGAACTGAAGTCAGGGCTCTAACGTAGAAAAACGTGCATAAACATGCTTATTTGTTCCCAATATTATCACAGTTGCTTCCTGTCAGCAGATTAGACATGTGACCCTCCCGTCTCCAGACAGCTGACAATGAGCCGGCTAAACAACAACAGCTGGTTATAAGCTATCGGCCGTCCAGAGTGTTTGAGGTGACTCGGGGGGTAAAAATGTCAAATATCGCAAAAATATTTAATTGACACATATCCATTCTTTTTAATCCTGATCTATTGTGAAGTGCTGATATTATTCAAATACCTTAAAACAAAAATACTGTTATACACAGACATTAGTAGAAACTTGCCGGCTGGCTGTGGTTGTTACGGGGTACAGGGGGTTAAGCAAATATGTAGGAGTTCCCATAATCCACTGAACACTTCTTCACAGCATTAATTTTTGTCTTCTCTCTCTTGTAGATTCTGTTTTCTCCTGTTTTTCCCCTCACCCCCTGACCGGTTTAGGCAGATGGCTGCCCCTCCCCGATTATTGTTCTGTTGGAGGTCTCTTCCTGTTAAAAAGAGAGTTCTTCCTCCCCACCATTGCCAAGTGCTGCCCAGAGGGGATTGTCGGATTGTTGGGCGTTTTCTCTTTAATGTGATATGGTCTTTACCTTGTAACATAAAGCACCTTGAGGTAACTGTTGTTTTGAAAATAAAACTGATTTTAATTTTAATAATTTTGGCAAAATCCGTAAAAGAAAATGGGTGCGCTTGGTTTATAACACAAGAAAATACAAGAGCTTTGTAGCACAAATGATTATAAAAAAGTGATTGTTTTATTTTCCTGTTTCCGTAATTGTAATTGAAATTAAAATCTGTAAATTTTGTAAACAGAAGTACAACACACACACACACACAGCCTGCAGTCCTCCATGTATTATGTCCCTTCTCCTTCAGCAGCCTGTTGGTGTAACTAATCCTTCACTTCCACTCCCCTCGGTTAGGGTAAATATATACCGGCCCAGCCTGTCTGTCTGTCTGTCTGTCTGTCTGGCTGGCTGGCTGGCTGGTTGGCTGGCCCTGGGCCTGTTCTGCCCTGCCCACACACACACACACACACACCCACACACACACACACACACACACACACACACACACACACAGGGACTTCTCCTTTACGTTAGTGCTTTACAAGAGGGCTGTAATTGAGCTGGCATGAGCCGAGCAAAGGTTCAGATACGTTAGCAGTGTGTGTGTGTGTGTGTGTGTGTGTGTGTGTGTGTGTGTGTGTGTGTGGTAGAGATCATGTGTACGAACACGTGGGAATTTACTGCGTAGAAGTCTGCTTCCATGGTAAACAATGCTGTGTGTACACATAATGAGATTTTACAGTGTGTGTGTGTGTGTGTGTGTGTGTGTGCGTGCAGTCGCCCGAGGGAAAACCTACCTAATAATTTTCAGGTTTGTGTGTAGCAGCAGGCTGGTTATGATTTACCCACACAAAGCCAGTATAATGAGCAACTGGGAGATAAATAATGTTAATAATGTGATACTTAATTAACTCCTGGGGGGAAGATGATCTTTTTCTGCTCCCCTCCCCTCACAGAGAGGTCAGAAGTCAGTAATGGAGTTGGTGTTACGCCCTGGGAGGCCACAGCCAGGTGAAGGAGCTGGGAACTTATATTTGACTTTTGAAAGTGAAGAAATTTGGTTTAAACAGGAAATTCGGTGCTTTGTAATTTTTCCAGCATTTTTGAGCCCTCATACCTTCATTAGTGCAGGAGAAAATCACATGAAATTTTCAGGGCTGATGTCTAAAGAAAATTATTACAAGCTGAGAAGATCTGTGATCCAGACCCTTCAACGATTTAGAAAAACCTCTACAGGACCTAAAGTTTCTTCATCAGTGTCATCTGTCCAAACAATTATATATAACATGTGATCACCAGTGTTGTTCCTCCATTTCACACCTATCCCACATGGTCATATGACCCCTGAAAATTTACCCAAAATGCACTTTTTCAAGTTTTCTGCAGTGAGTAAGCAGGTCATTCCATGAAAATCAATCAGTGACCCTACCCGACCCCCTCAGAATCAATAACTTTATTATATTTAATGAAGCCATGCAAAATTTTAACTTCATACTATGAATATTTTCTGAGTTACAGGCCCTCGGAGTACATAGGGGTGTTTTGAAATTTGGTGCTTTTTAATTCACTGTATTTTTCCAGAATTCTTGAGCACTCGTAACTTATTGAGTACAGGAGATATTCACATGAAATTTTCAAATATGGCTATATCAACTAATGATTCTAGCACAGAAGGAATCAGGGCTAGAAGATGAGCCTGGTATTGAAATGTAAGTAAAGAGGAGAGTTTCTGAATGCTTGGTTTGTGTAGTTTGAGGGTTGGGTTTTTGTGTTTATGGTGAGTTTCTGCCTTGGTTTTATTATTCTTATAATGTCTTACAGTTTTATGAACATCTTTGGGTTTTTGTCCTGAGGTTGTTATCATTTTTGCCTCCCCCAGTGTGTCCTCTGTATTATGTTTTAGTGGGTTTTCTTGTCTCTGTGTTTAGTTTAACTCTCTTGTTACTTTGATAGTTGGTGTCTCAGAAACAATCCAGGGTACCAATGCTTGTTTCTGTTCCTCTACGTCACAGACATTAAATTGATGCAGTAAACTATGTTATGTCCCATGATACTGATACTCAAAGCTGGTTATAAAAACTCATTTGGAGTGAGGGTGAAGTTGATTTGGTTGCTGTTCTGCTGTTCTGTCACATCCTGCAAGCGTCCAAGAGATACGCAGCAGGTGTCATTTGGAATTGGTGCATGGAGGCATCAAATATCAAATGGAGAGAACAATCCTCCTGTTAAAGAGCAACAAATTCTGCATATGGAGGTCGGAGGGGTGACACTGAGGTTAGGCACAGGCTTGTAAGTCTACAGGTCATGTCCCATCAGGAGTGTTGAAAAGATCCTAGTTTGGACTGTAATATGCACCTTCATTACATTCACCCTGCATGTTACAAGATGATGCTTTCCCAGTGCGTTTAGATGCGATGCTAAAGGGTCCTGTCCATGTAACGAGTTAGGATTGAGACTTGTAATCTGGACACCTTGTGTATTTCTGTGCTGCCTAATGCAGGATTATAGTTGATAATGATAGTTACTAGAAAGTTATCTGCAGAATCTGTAGGCAAGAGATAAGATTTCGGCATGCAAAGCTTTACAAACGGTGCCTGTTTGTAGTCCACTTGTAATCAAAGTAGTTTATTTAGATTTGTAAATGATGAGAGTAACAGAACAGAAAATCTTAACCCTGGATGGTTACACAGGAAGACCCAAAACTGTTTAGGAGAAAGAGATATAATGTATAATTTTGTGATGATTATCATTTCGACAAAGCTGTAGCATCTGAAAAGTGACATTTAAAACATCTTATTTTAGTCCAAATGCTTAAGCCATGCTAAGATTTTCTTGAGGAGTGACCTCTTGCAGGTCAGAGGTTGATGGGCATGCAAAGGCTTTGACTTTGATATTGGAGACCCCAGTTTGCATCCATCAATCTTTCCCTAATCTAAACCATGACTGTGCTCTCTGTAACCTAGAAAAAACCACTTCAGTAGTAATAACAATAACATCATGTATGTAGCACTTATCAGAAACAAAGATATAAAATCAAGAAATACCTCATCAAAGTGAAACAAAGATGTTCTAAATCATTAAACAATGCGATTTTAGATGAGATGTAAACAAAGAAAGTGTCGGATGTCCTCTGGCAGGTCAGCACCTCTCGACTCAGGAGGCTCTGTCTCTGTTTATCAGCCTTGACCCAGGAAGTACTTACAAACGCCTACGAGAAGGTCTCAAGTTGCTCTCCCACTCATGTGGGCTTAACAGGTCAGCGATATAGTCAAAAACAAATGCCTCATCTACTGTTGCTGTGGACAAACAACCCTGTGATTCATTTGTCTCCAGCACAGTACTGTCGGTGTCAATGAGTTCACTGGCAAACTGTAGTTTTCCTCTGATGTTCTTTATGTTTTTATTTCTGTAGCATTGTAGCAGGTTGAGCTCAGTGATCACAGGGGAAACAGTACTCAGTGCTCACTATATTTTATTTGGTTACTGCACAGGAAAATGTTGGGCTCTGCTCTTTGCCCGGCCTCGGAGCGTAACAGTCCCTGTGCTGTCACGTTTCATCTGCCTCCTCACCTACTATATGGGGAGAGAGAATAATTAGCAAATGCACGCCAGGTGTTCCACTCCCCCCAGTGACACTGCTCCCTCAGCCAACCTGCCCCACCTCTCCCTCCTGCAGCCGAGCCACAGACCACACCCCACCACCGCAAGCGCCAGTTCACAACAGTCGTCTGAAGGTCCTTTATACTGTAAAGACCCTAAAATACCAGAGAAAGAACCAAATGATCAGATGATTCCCTGTGAGTTACCTGATCCAGCCCTAACTATAAGCTCTATCAAAAAGGAAAGTTTTAAGCCTAATCTTAAAAGTAGAGAGGGTGTCTGTCTCCTGAATCCAAACTGGGAGCTGGTTCCACAGGAGAGGGGCCTGAAAGCTGAAGGCTCTGCCTCCCATTCTACTTTTAAATACCTTAGGAACCACAAGTAAGCCTGCAGTCTGAGAGAGAAGTTCTCTGATGGGATAATATGGTAGTATGGAGTCTCCAAAGTCTTGGCGGTCAGGAGACAAAGGAAATAATGATTCTAACTGAAAAGCATCAAAAACTATTTACATTTTTACCAAAAAGGCTTTTTTGCTTTTCTCCAAAATATAAAGATAGGGTTGACGTTGTCACTGATGATGACTTAGCCCTCATCAAGGTTAATGTGCGAGTTAAAGGACATATTCTGGTCAAAACTGACTCCAAGGTTCCTCACAGTAGGACTGGAGGCCAACGTAAGGCCGTCCAGAGTAACAAAAAAAAAAAAAAAACTGCAGCAAAGGCTTTTCCTGTGTCTTTCTGATTGTAGTTACATGTTCTTTGATACCCACAGAGCCAGTTTGAGCTAGTTATACCTACAGAATCTGATTTCTTTTTGCATTACACAGGCTACTCCTGGGCTGAATTTTCTGTGGCAGCTGTCAAATTAACAAGGTGAAGATTTCATCTTCATCTAACATCCACCAGTGTTAGGGCTAGGGTTGCATTTTAGCCACATGCTAAAACACACATAGTTTCAGAAACTAGAAGCTGTTACCCTTCAGACCCACTCTCTTAGAGGCATTTTGGTCTTACAGTTCTTCTGCTATAGCATTTACATCTGGGCATGTCAAATAGGTGAAAATTTACTGTACAGTGGTACATGTTAGGAGGTTAACCACAGAGATGGCAGCTACAATGTAAATGCAAAAACTGTTCTTACTTAATTCACGTGAGTACGTTAAACATAATTTGTACTACTTTTTAAAGTTAACTTACTTGACTTATCTGTACTTTTTGCCCACATACACATTTATTTTTTTTTATGCTTCATTTTTCTAAATATAGAACATTTCTGCAACCGTGAGGGCAAAGACTCACAAGACTGTTCATGTCTATCTTCAAATCCTTTAAATTCAGTCACATTTTCATTATGATTTCTAGTGTTTGTGTGCAGCTAGCAAAAGACCTCCATGACTGAGACTCCTGTAGTGTTTGATGGCTCCCTGTTAGTGTTCATGTTGAGGGTTATTGTTCAAATGTTAATAAAACCAGCGTTCCTGTAACGGTGTATGGATCACAGGATTGCCCCATACACCGTACCACGCCATTTGCAGTGACTTTTTTGAGTTTCCCAAATTAAGAATATTTGTATATATTAGATTTAACTTAAAGTTAAAGAGAGCTTTTACTTTTATAGACTTTATTAAGACTTATCCTCCGTAAGTACTGCACGAGTTAGTCTAACTCACTCCTGTCAAGTTGAGGTCACTTGATTTTATTTTTTGAGGCAGTGATTTCTGCATCATTTTTGTACAGCCAACTTATTAAATTCTACAGTGCAGTTTGTTCGTTAGCGCTTTTGAGTGAAATCCGTACAACTTCTACTAAAACTTTTTCCTTGATGAGATGTGAGTGCTGGCTGGTGGGCGCCCTGGTGCAGCGAGAACACAAGACATCTTCCCAGCTCCGGCTCTCTCCTTCGTCTTAACAACCCCCCCGACAACCTCATCTCACCCTTCAACTCCATACTCCCCCCAAGGGAGCCTGATCAATAATTCCACTAGACTGGAGCCTATAAAGAGTGAGCTGGGGGGGAGGAATGCACATGGTGAGAGCCTTCAAAGTGCTTCGTATGGTGGTGCCAGTAATGAAGGGGACTACAGTACATCTTTGCTCCGAGAAAGGCATGCATCTTCTATCAACTTCCAAGGAACCACAAAAAAAACAGGCGAATGTTGTGACACTGCAGGACCTGAACAGGATGCACGGGCAGCAGTTTGTCATCCATCCCCCGAAACAGACAGGCTGCACTTTCGCCATATCAAGTCCAAAACTGGAGGAGTTAAAGGCTTTAGTGTGACAGCAGTGATGTGTGTTCGTGTATTTGGAATACTGATCAGGGGCTTGAACTACTGTGTGGGAGAACTCCCAGGCCCCATTCATTATTCAGGAGAGTGTGAGAGATATCTGCTTCCCAGATTACTTTCTCTCTGAGGTGAAGGAGAGAGAGAGAGAGGAAGACGAGGAGATGAAGACAGAAAGAGAGGCAGAGGGAGAATGAAAGGAAACGAGAATGTGGTTGCATTAAAATATATATTTATACTGCTGTTTCAAGCTTTTTCTATTCATTAAAACATCAGTGTTTCATTAACTATAAAAGAGTTGGATGGATCTGTTTTTATCTCAAATCAGTATGTATTTAAAGAGGAATTCTTTATGTTTGGTTGGTGGATGTTTGGTTAATGCAGGATGGTGTGGACGGTGTGCATGGGCGGTGGTGGACAGGAGGACAAAGAGGTCAGAGATTGACCATGACCTGTTATTACAGTTACTTGAAGTAAACTGTAAAAACAATATTTAATAAAACATAAGTTACAGCAGAGAGACACAGAGCCGAGTAAACTAGAGGTAAAGCAAATGTATTTAATGCTGAATTAAAGATGAGGTTATGTAATCCACAGAGGGGGAAAAAGATGTCATCAGAGGAGCATCTCATTAGGTCAATCTATCCAATGCTGTGGAGTGCACAAGAGAAAAAACACTGGTTCCTGTTTTGACTCTTTTAGTTTTAGTGCTGTCGTCTTCCTGCGTTATTTGTGTAATTGCTTTTCTTTAGGTGTTTCTCAGTACAAAGTACGCCAACTTCGTACTTGGCGAGTTCACTCGGGAGTACAGGCGTCTGAGGACGGGAGGACGCAGTGCACAATTGAAACACCGGCGTACTTGATTTTATTTTCATTCTAGTAGACTCTAGTAAAATAGACTGTAGGTGTTTAGAGTTGAATGAATGTTAAAAACACATAATTGGACCATTTCTGGAGCTGATTGGACATCAGTCCTCAGGATATCCATGAACAGCATCAGCGTGCTGGTCCAGATGTTTCTGGTCCTGATGAAAAAGCTCTCACTTTCCTCCCTGGATTAAAATATTTATCATGTTAGTTTAACACATCTCTGCATCAGGGAATAAAGAACACTCAGTTCAAAATAAACTGACAGGACTCCAGTGAGACATTAAAGTTAAATAAAATGATCCAGTTATGGAGTTTAACTTTAATCTCAGCCAAATCTGCTCAGGAACGAATAAAACACTGAAATAAACCAAACATCAGATGTTAGATATCACCTCAGTGAATTATACTTCGTGTTTAACTTCCACTGAGAGCTGAGGGCCAGCGGGGGTTTGTAAATGACCTGCTGGCATTCTCGGCGGGTATCATGAGCCCCGACCGCCGGGCAGCTGACAGCGGGCGAGGCGAGCTGGCTGTTACACTAGCGGGAAGGGACATCTCTGAAAACGTTGATAATAGTCATTATCGTGATAAATCAACCAGATATTTGAAGTTTACACAACTACATCTACATCTTAAAAGTTTATTTTGTGACACAGCGGTATTTCAAAAGTTCACTTACAGTTTTGGGCGCTTTCCTTCGCCATTGCTGCTTTTGAGTTTCGTTCAAAATGCATTCTGGGATACTTGGCTGCGCCAAATCCACAAAGTCACCACCCGATGCATCCTCAATAGAATGGGCGGAGCAAGAACACATCCGAGCATTTTGTACTTGATGTGTACTTTGAATTGGAACCGTACTTCAGCTGCTCAAGAACACAAGTACGCTGAAGTACACATATATTGTGTGTCTCGTGCTTTTACTTCCTGTCTTTGGCTTCTTCCTGTTTTCCTGATTGTTTTCACCTGCTGTTAATTGTCTCCTTGCCCTCACCTGAGTCCTGTTCACTAATTACTCCTCTGTATATGCATAGTCACGTGTTCCCTCCTCTGTTTGCCTGTCGTTGCTTCTCTGGTTCACGTCTTTTCTGCTTGTGAGTTTTTCCTGTTCCTCATTTAGAGCCTCCCTGTTTCCCAAGGAACTAAACACAAAAACAAACTGCAAACACTGAACAGTAACTAGAACTCAAAATACTGCAGTAATAATGGGAAAAAACAGGAATCAAACACTTAGACCTCAAGAACCAAAGTGAAACCAAGCAGAAAGCAACAAATAATAAACCAAAACGTCTAAGGCGACTCAGAAACCCTGGAACCAGAACCAGGGACCGTAACATTTTCACCTTTAGCAACCTCTGGTTGTTTGCTTTTTAATAAAACTCAACTTTTGTTTTTCTCATTGAGCCTTTTTTTTTTCTATGCGTGGTGGCTCAGTGGTTAGCACTGCTGCCTCACAGCATGAGGGTCCTGGGTTCAAACCCTTTCTGTGTCGAGTTTCCATGTTCTCCCCATGCTTGCGTGGGTTTTATCCGGGAGCTCTAATTGTTACTGTTGGACGAGCTATGTGTTCTGTTCTGCTAATTTTCAGCTCCATTTTTTTATTCTTGGACTCTGCTAGAGCAGCTTTGCATGATTCACAGTTCAAAATAATCCGTCTGTATCTCATACTGGGCCTCAGTGCAGCCCCTCAGTTCATCCTCTGTCTAAAACAAGCTGTTTTAGCTCCTCCCCCTTGGATGCCCCTCACAAACGGAAGCTTTGAACAGGTAAATGGGGCATCTGTGCCCGAGATGACCATATGAAGGATATCCCCTCTCTTTGACATCACACAGAGTCAAGAGCAGAAAAAACTATGAGACTATGAGAGTGTTTAGAGCAGTCTGCAGCCTGAGCTTTTGGCTCTCAGGTATCAGTTGTATGTACTCTGACCTCCATATGAACATCTACTATTGGAACAGAAGACATATGACGGGATATAACAGCAGCTGATGTTAACTGAGCTACAAGGCCTGTAAACGACCAGGCAACTACAATTTAGACGTTTCAGTTGTCAAATGAACTAAATATAGTAACATCACATGTTAATTATGTGGCAAGAAGCTGCCAAATGTGTAGTCTCAACTAAAACAGTCCTCTGAGTGGATGGTGGGTTCTTTCTGTTGGGCTCATCTCTAGAAACAATGGTGCTACCACAGTATTCAACTCAAACAAAGCCGGTTAAATCCATTTGAGTGATTTATTTTCTTTCCTGTGATACAAAATGTCCTGTTTGCCTCTGCACCTGCCAACAACTCAGCAACATGACAGAGTCTGCAGCAGCCTGCTTCACAATTGGATGGCAGTGAATATGATGGGGAAGCTGTTTCTCCTCAGAGATTTGATAAAAGAGCCCAGAGATCTGAGCTGGAGCACCGCTTGTTAGGAAAAGGAAATAGGCAGTAGCTTTATATACATAAATATTTTTACATCCTCAGCAGTTGAAGCTGTGAAGCAGACAAAGCTATCAGTGCTTCAATGCCGAGCTCTCAGCTTGGCACCAGTTAACGTCTGTGTTTAAAACCTACAGATTAAAATGTACACGGCGGGCGCAGAGAAAAGGTTTGATCTGCTCCTGAAAGTTGATCCCCTCAGAGATCTCTCCTGCTGAGCGTGAATCGACTCACACACCTGAAGACGTAAACTCTAACGCACACACTGATACCTGGGGAATACACAAAACCAACACACACATGCACTCATTTTGATGGCAGATAAAAGCAGATTGCGATGAGAGTCGTTGATGACTGGTGCTGTTACAGCTACAGTGATTACATGTGTGCACAAATCAAACAATGCTCCATCCAAATCCCTAAATGGATGCGTGCTTGGCTTTAATATCAGTGGGTCACATTGTTAAAGAGAAAACCAAAGACTTAAAGAAACACTTAACAAAAACCTAACTAGCAGGAGCACACAGTTTGGTCCAAATCATCAAGGTTTTCAAACTGTGAGGCTCATCATTAGCTCCCAAGTACATTACCAATAAACTAAGTGCTCCAGAGCTTCTTTGATAACCATCACCTTTTCTTCACTGTCAAAATAACTGGGTGATATTTGTGTGGGCATCCATGCACATTCAGACCACACACAGCCAAGGAGTTGCTGTGTGGACTTATTAAAGAGTTTGGTGCAAAGTGCAATTAAATGAAGGTATTTTTAAGTGCTACATGAGAACATAACATAGATAAAACAGCCCTTTGGTCTCTGTACGACCGCAGTGAGAGCTTGGCTTGCATCACCGGCTATAAATCGGATTTGGTCTTGAAATTAGATTAGATTAGATGGTGGACCGTTTCAGGTTCAGTGGCATCAGGATCTTGTCTTTGCTTTTTCGCAGATGATGTGGTCATGTTGGCTTCCACCTCGCACTGGGGTGGTTTACAGCCAAGTGTGAAGTGTCTGAGAGGGACTTTTGCATGAGGCTTCTCCTTTCCTACTGGAAGGGTCCTAAAAGGGTGTGCTCTTTGACCCTCTAACTCTCTAAGTATCCATAGGTGGTAACCCTGCCTTAAGCCTATATTTTGCAGAAAGGCAAAATGAACTGATTGCCAAAACCTGAGAGAACAATTTAGTAAAAACAAAGACTGCATATTCTGATTGAGTTAGGATTGGGATCATCACCAATGATGACTTAGTCCTCAGAGGGTTAACATGAGTGGCCTCGAAGTCTTTCTCTGGCATCTGTCTGTATTCTGCTTACTTGTGTTTGCAGCCCTGTGAAAGTCAGAAAGCTGAACTGTAGGCAAAAGACTAGTTGAGGTGGTTCAGCATCTGATCTGGACGCCTCCTCAGTGAGGTGTTTCAGGGATTTTCAACCGAGATGGGACCCTGGGCCAAATCCAAGACACACTGGGGAGATCATTTCTTTCAGCTGGGCAGAGGGAGGTCTGGACATCTCAATTCAATTCAATTCAGTTTTATTTATAAAGCGCCAAATCACAACAACAGTTGCCTCAAGGCGCTTTATATTTTAGGGTAAAGACCCTACAATATTAGACAGAAAACCCCAACAATCAGACGACCCCCTATGAGCAAGCACTTGGCAGCAGTGGGAAGGAAAAACTCCGGAAGAACCAGGCTCAGGGAGGGGCAGCCATCTGCCGCGACCGGTTGGGGGTGAGGAAAAACAGAAGAGAGCAGAGGGAGACAGGACAAAAAGGCACACCTATAGGAGAGAGACAGAGTTAATAATAGCTAATGATTAAATGCAAATGGTGTATAAACACATGGAGAGTGAAAGAAGCCCCCAGCAGCCTAAGTCTATTGCAGCTTAACTAAGGGATGGTTCAGGGTCACCTGATCCAGTCCTAACTATAAACTCTATCAAAAAGGAAAGTTTTAAGCCTAATCTTAAAAATAGAGAGGGTGTCTGTCTCCTGAATCCAAACTGGGTGCTGGTTCCACAGGAGAGGGGCCTGAAAGCTGAAGGCTCTGCCTCCCATTCTACTTTTAAATACCCTAGGAACCACAAGTAAGCCTGCAGTCTGAGAGCCAAGTGCTCTATTGGGATAGTATGGTACTATGAGGTCTTTAAGCTATGATGGGGCCTGATTTTTTAAGACTTTGTATGTGAGGAGAAGGATTTTAAATTCAGTTCTGGATTTAACTGGTAGCCAATGAAGAGAAGCTAATATGGGAGAAATATGGTCTCTCTTTCTTGTCCCTGTCAGTACTCTCGCTGCAGCATTCTGGATTAATTGAAGGCTTTTCAGGGAGCTTTTAGAACAACCTGATAATAATGAATTACAATAGTCCAGCCTAGAAGTAATAAATGCATGAACTAGTTTTTCAGCATCACTCTGAGACAGGATGCCTCTAATTTT
>VUQI01033413.1:1992-13159 GCA_015106735.1 Paratilapia polleni | reverse complement strand
AGGTAGTTTAACACTCATTTTGATATAAAGTCTATTTTTTTTGTCTTTCTCCCATAGTGTGTCTTTTGTCCTGTCTCCCTCTGCTCTCTTCTGTTTCCCCTCATCCCCAACCGGTCGCGGCAGATGGCTGCCCCTCCCTGAGCCTGGTTCTGCCGGAGGTTTCTTCCTGTTAAAAGGGAGTTTTTCCTTACCACTGTTGCCAAGTGCTTGCTCATAGGGGGTCGTCTGATTGTTGGGGTTTTCTGTCTTTTCTGTCTAATTTGTAGGGTCTTTACCCTAAAATATAAAGCGCCTTGAGGCGACTGTTGTTGTGATTTGGCGCTGTACAAATAAAATTGAATTGAATTGAATTAATGTTGACAGTAACCTGAAGTTATTTATGTATTGATTTCACAGTGCTGTTCTGTTACTGTTAATATAACATAACTGTCATCTTACGTGCTCGTTCTTTTTTTTTTTAAAGAAGTGATTAATGTTGTATATTGGCAAAGGCAGCAACCTATATGAGGATTTATCTAATGCCATGTAACTTCCTTGGGTAGAGTATGTATTTGATCTCTAATGACAGTTAAAAGCATAGTGTTGTCTACATACATTAACTGTATATAAAAGATTGACATAGCTTCTGTGTCTGAAAAGTGAAGCCTGTGCAGAAGTGGCTAAAACCTGCAGTTTTGTAATGGTCAGCAGAGGGAGACTCCACTAGTTGCAAGAAAAAGAAGTCCAGTTCTATAGAAGTCTCTGGGAAAACGACTTGGTTTGCTTGACCCCTGTCCTCAATCAACACACTCCTGATAATTTTATGACCTTTTATGACAATTGCTAATTTGAAGTGTTACAATGTTCATTATGTAAATTATAGTCCATTAGAGTCCAGAAGGATGCTAAAGCAGGGTATGCTTTATGGGAGGCTTAACTTGTGCCATGTCCTTTCTGAGGAATCGGTGGCATCTGAGGAAGTAAAAACTCAGTGGATGGACTTTACTTTTGATGGCTATGTCCCAACTAGTGTTGGGGTCGTTACTCAAAAAAAAGTAATGTATTACACATTACTTGTTACTTTTCTTAAAAGTAATGCAGTACATTACTTAATGATTCCCCAGAGAAAGTAATTTGTTACAGTACTTGTTACATTACTTTTGTGTCACTCCGTAACGTAACCTGAAATGCATTGTCACATAACTACCCATTAACAAATATAAACCTCAGGCTACAGTCTCACACCCCGACACAAATCCCTATCCTAATGAGGACACATGTACAGTCTTTGTTTAAGTTTGAACACAAAACTGACAACGCAGAGCAAAGTTGAAAACCAGCCCAAGGAGACTTCAGAGCAGTTGCCACAATGGTTCTGCTGTAGAAACATATACAGGTAGAAGTGGACTGCTCATCACTGCCTTTGTTACCTGTTGAAAATCAGGCTCTGGCTGCTGGGCTGGGGTCGGCATACATTCAGCTTTAACATCACTCTGGGTTCTTCGGTAGCTTTGTGTTAGCATACTGTCTGTGCAGGTGCTTGCAAAGAGCCGATGTGTTCATGGTATAATGCAGTTGTTTCTGTCCTTGACACAGTTTGCACTTTACCATCGCGCACTTGTCCTTCAGAGCAGTAAAAATAAAAGTAATGTTCATCTCCACTCCCCAAAAGTTGTAGACCGCTCTTCCATTGTCCTCCTCCCAGCAAACAAACCGAAATCAGCTGATCAGCACAAGTGCTCTGGAAGAAAAGATAACTGAGGAACCTTTGTAATGCAAGTAACAACATAATTGTAACTGTAATGTGATTATTGAATTTAGTACAGTAACTCGTTACATTACTGCATCATTGAACAATGTAATGTGATTACAGTAACACGTTACTTTGGAACACGTTACACCCAAAACTCGTCCCAACAACGTTAGGGAAGTCCTTAACGTTGACATGTTTCATGGAAAATATAGCTAACGTTACCAGTGTATGCCCACAGGTCAGAGTGAAGTGGAATCTGTATGTTATGAAATTAGGAAAAAGAATATTTGCACTTTGTGGTTCTTTGAAATTAATATAGGGAACATTTTTTAAGTACTAGAGGATACAATTACCACTTAAAATTCAGCGATAGTCCTGGATAATTAACGTGTCTTAAATATTTATATTTAAGACATACTGATTTATTCACGCCAAGTCATACAATGAGCAGCATGTCCACCTTAAAAGATGCTGGCTGCCTTTCAGCGGCACACTGAATTCAGTGTTGTATTTTGTTTTCTTCTAGTCTATACATTTGCTGGCACAGATGAAAGGCAGCAAAATATTCATTTATTACAACAGGTGAAGGATAAAAGTTAACTAAAACTAGCATTGTTGACAACATAACGTTATTGTTGCTGTCTTCTCATTCAGTTACAAGAAACTATACTTCTTCTGGTAGTTACTGCCTTTATACAAGTCAAAGTACTGGCCACGTCTCAGTCCATCTTTCTGATTAGTATACTTGTTCGTATTTTTATAATCTGTATAAGAATAACATTATTTGTGTATAAATTAACATATATTAGCTTAACACTTGTGGAGATGGTGTTCTTCTGTATTGTATTCTGACTTTATTCTTGCATTTTGTAACTGCTTTCAAGGTTAGACCCAGATAAATATGACAAATAACAGAAAGACATGGTAGGTATGAATATTATCCAGAAACTGTCTTGACTCATATGGTGTTAACATAATAAAATTATCTAGTACAGAGTTGGTTTGTGTTGCAGTGTGGCAGAAAATATGATGGATGAGTTACAGCAAATGTCAAGAGTTAAAATCCAACCCATATGTCCTGTGTCGCAGTACCATTTTAAACGCGTAACATGCAGCAGCTGCTTGCTCGTGGCTGCAGGGTAAGAGCAGTTGTGTAAATACAAAGACATAACTGGTTCTTCTTCTTTCGGCTGCTCCCTTTAGGGGTTGCCACAGTGGATCATCTGCCTTCATCTCACCCTATCCCTGCATCCTCCTCTCTCACACCAACCCTCTGCATGTCCCCCTTCACTACATCCATCAATCTTTTCTGGTCTTCCTCTTTTCCTCCTGCCTGGCAGCTCCATCTTCAACATCCTTAGTCCAATATATCCACTATCCCCCTCTGCACATGTCCAAACCATCTCAGCCTTGCCTCTCTAACTTTGTCTCCAAACCGCTCAACCTGAATTGTCCCTCTGATGTACTCATTTCTAATCCTGTCCATTCTGGTCACTCCCAGTGAAAATCTTAGCATCTTCAGCTCTGCCACCTCCAGCTCCGCCTCCTGTCTAGTTGGTGGGACTGACTCCAAACCATACATCATAGCAGATCTCACTACCATCTCACTACCATCTTAAATCTTGCCTTTCACTTCTGCTGATATCCTTCTATCACATCACCCCTGACACTCGTCTCCATCCGCTCCACCTTGCTTGAACTCTCTTCTTCATCTCTCTTGTGCACTGTCTGTTGTTTTGGATGGTTGACCCCAGGTATTTAAACTCATCTACCTTCACCACCTCTGCTCCTTGCAGCTTCACTGTTACACCTGCCTCCCTCACATTCACACACATATTCTTTTCATAGTCTTTCTTCTACTGACTTTCATTCCTCTTCTCTCCAGAGCATGTCTCCACCTCTCCAGGCTCTCTTCCACCCGCTCCCTACTCTCACTGCAGATCACAATGTCATCTGTGAACATTCCACAGAGACTCTTGCTTGACCTCATCTGTCAGCCTGTCCATCACTATCGCAAACAAGAAGGGGATCAGAGCCCACCCCCACTTTGAACCCATCTGTTACTCCTTCCGCACACCTCACCACTGTCTTGCTGTCCTCATACTTCTCTGCCACTCCTGACGTCCTCATACAGTACCACAGTTCCTGTCTTGGAACCCTATCATATACTTTCTCTAGATCCACAAAGATAAGGTGCAACTCCTTCTGACCTTCTCTATACTTCTCCATCAACATTCTCAAAGCAAACATCACATCTGTAGTGCTCTTTCTCAGCATGAAGCCATACTACTGCTCACTGATCATCACCTCTCTTCTTAACCTAGCTTCAACAAATCTTTCCCATATCTTCATGGTATGGCTCATCAGTTTTATCCCTCTGTAGTTACTACAGCTCTGCACATCACCCTTGTTCTTGAAAATCAGTACCAGTACACTTCTCCATTCCTCAGATATCTTCTCAAGCTTGAGGATTGTGTTAAACAGTCTGGTTAAAAAGTCCACTGCCCTCTTCCTGGACATCACTACACAGGTATGTCATCTGGACCAACCGCCTTTCCACTCTTCATCCTCTTCATAGCTGCCCTCACTTCCTCCTCACTAGTCCTTTTCACTTCCTGATTCCCTAACTTTCCTACTTCTGTCTTCCTCTCTCATTTTCTTCATTTATCAGGTCCTCAAAGTATTCCTTCCATCTTCTCAACACACTCTCTTCACTTGTTAGTACATTTCCATCTCTATCCTTAATCACTCTAACCTCTTGCACATCCTTTCTACCTCGATCTCTCTGTCTAACCAATCAGTACAAGTCCTTTTCTCCTTCCTTAGAGTCCAGCCTCACATACAACTCACTGTAAGCCTTTACCTCCTCTCTCTTTGCCGTATGCCTAGCCTCCCAGTACTCCTATCTACTTTCTTCATCTCCCTAACTATCCCACTTTTTCTTTGCTAACCTCTTCCTTTGAATTATCTTCCTGTACTTCCTCATTCCACCACTAAGTCTCCTTGTCTTCTTTCCTCTTTCCAGAAGATACACCAAACACCTTCTTAGCAGTTTCCCACACCACTTCTTCTGTAGTTTCCCAGTCATGTGGTAACTCTTCACTACCACCCAGAGTCTGTCTCAACTCCTCCCTGAACTCTGTGCAACATTCTTCCTTCTTCAACTTCCACCATTTAATCCTTGGATCTACCTTCACTCACTTCCTCTTCTTGATGTCTAGCGTCATCCTACAGACTACGATCTGTTGCCACCTAGCTACATTCTCCCCTGACACCACCTTGCAGTCTCCTATCTCTTTCAGATTGCATCTTCTGCATAAAATGTAGTCCACCTGTGTGCACCTTCCTCCACTCTTATATGTCACTCTGTGTTCCTCCCACTTCTCGAAGTATGTGTTCACCACAGCCATTTCCATCATTTTGGCAAAATCCACTACCATCTGTCCTTCCACATTTTTCTCCTTAACACCATACCGACCCAACACCTCCTCATCAGTTTTGTTCCCTTCACCTACATGTCCATTGAAGTTTGCTCCAATCAACACTCTCTCCCCCCTGGGAGCACTCTCTACCACTTCATCCAACTTACTCTCAAATTCGTCTTTCTCATCATCAAACTCATGATCCTGTCTGACACACACTTCACCTTCACAACACTATTCACATACTCTTCTTTCAAGATTACCCTTACTCCATTTCTCTTCCTATCTACACCATGGTAGAACAACTTGAATCCACCCCAGTACTCCTGGCCTTGCTTCCCTTCCACCTGGTCTCCTGCACACACAATAAATCTACCTTCCTTCTCTCCATCATATCAGCCAGCTCTCTCCCTTTACGGGTCATAGCTCCTATATTTAAAGTCCCTACTCTCACCTCCACAGTCCTGCCTTTCCTTCACTCTCACTGCCTCCTAAAACACCTTCCCCCTCTCCTCTTCTTTTGTCTTCGACCAACAGTACCAGAGGTGGTCATTGTTAACCTGGTTCCCAACCGATCCGGTATGGAAATCTCATTCTTGATTATCTGCATGTTTGATTTGGCAAAGGTTTTATGCTGGATGCCCTTCTTGACAGAACCCTCCCCATTTATCCAGGCTTGGGACCAGCACTAGGAGTATGCTGGCTTGTGGCCTCGCGTTGGACCTAACAGAGAGATCACAGGATTTTTAGGGAGTGGCTTAATCAACAAGTTTGTACAAACTTTAAAAAAAAAATGCAGAGGCTACAGCAACACCAAAAAGCCTGCAAAACCACAGAATACAACCAAAGTGGATAATGGATGATTTTTTTTTTCCTTGGTGAAGGAAAAAACCCGTCATAATATCTAACCCAGTCAAGAACGCTCTTGGAGGGGGTGCTAAAGTCCACAATTATAAGATAACATCATGAACGTAAATACAATGCGTTTACCCCTTATTACAAAAGGGGAAAAAAGGGGAAAAGAGGAGAAAAGGAGAGTTGAAACCAAAACAATGTTTTAGAAGAATGATGGAAACAGACAAGAAAGGGTGGGGGTCATGATCCAAAGCATACCACATAATCCATCAAACATGGTTGAGGCAGAATGACGATATTTGGATGTACGCTGCCAATGGCACTGGGAAAGGGGTATTCATTGATGATGTTACTGGTGATAGAAATAGCAGGATGAAATCTGAAGTGTATAAAGCTCTAGTTTCTGCTCAGATTCAGTTAAATGCTGCAAATGTAACAGGACAGTGCTTCACAGTACAGATGAGCAATGACCCAAAACTAGGGGTGTAACAGTACAGATTTATCATGAACCAGTAGTGACTGGTTCATGATAAATAGCCATTGTTTTTTATAATTTGTGCCATGAAAAGTTTCAGTGAGGAGCTAAACTAGCATCTCTCAGAAGAAATACTTTTCTTCTGGTTCCTTTGTTATTAGATGGATATGAGGCCAGAGGTGTGAGAATGAACTGGTGTGTGCGCCCATATACTTCTGTGTTGCAAGTATCACATATGCAGAGATACCAAAATATATAAATCATAGTGAGGGAAATTTAATTAAATATGAATTTACTAATAATAATAATTTTAATTTAATGCATTTCTCCTTGAGATCTATGTCCATCTCACTCCTTGAGATCATCGTCCTTTGGCACGTGATTACACACATGTAAACACATAGTGCATTGCTAAGTCAAGATGTTTGAATATGCTAACAACATATACTGAATGTACTGACTTGATTTCCAGTGTCTTCAAGTGTAGGTCATGCTTATGTCTGAACATTAAGAGAATTGCTAATGGGGCTTGTAGGGGCTAATGTAGGTTTGTGTCTAACTTAAATTTCCCATACATTCAGTCTTTTAGCAAATGATATATTCTGCCCTTAAGTTCTCTAAAGCAACAGACTGTTCGAATTACAAGACAAATTGCATTAAAATGAAATTTTTTTGACATCTGTTGACCATAAGTTCAGCAGCTGTGCACACTCCTCCCCAGATTGCGGGCTTCATTTAGAGTGAATGCACTGCTAGGTCTTGTTGCCCACACAGAGTACAACAAATTTGTTTTTATATATTTTTACATAGTGTTCCTTGATATATGTGTTCATTATCCACAGTTCCTGTTTCATGAGGGAGACACTATGAAGGTCTATTTTATAGTGACATCAGGAACCTGACCAAGAACATATTCCCATTAAGTTGTCTAGCATAACATTTTTCATCCAGACAAGATGTCTAAGAACATGTCTTATTTATTTATTTCCTGTTTGTAGTAACTGCCGCAGGGAGTGGTTGACGAGGGACAGGGAGAGTTTACATGTACACACACACATACACATGCACACATAGTCCCAGGATAATTTGACAGGTTTAGAACAGTACATTTTCAGCACTGGTAATGCTGTGGCTAAGGTGCTGTTCACAGCAAACCTCAAGTTACCTCTTTTTTAGGTAACTTGACATTGTCATTCACATTGTTCTAATATATTCACAGCTGAGTCTAAGTTAAGACCAGGTGGAATCTAAGTTATAGGTGCTACTGCCACTACAGCTAATACAAATTGTAATACTGATACTACTACTGCCACTAAAGCAGCTGTTCAGCTACTGCTGCCACTAGTACTTTGCAGCTTCTGCTACTACCACCTCCTGCATTGCTACAGCGAAACCCCCCTCACTGATAACACTACTTCCACTACCACTGCTGCTGCTTGAGTCATATTGCAATGTTCCTGACACAGCTCATTGAACCAAGTGAGATACTTTTAAAAGTGAAATCTGAACACAAATATACAGTGAATAATACCTGCTGAAGATATCTTTATTTCCATTGTTCATCACAGCCCAATAATCTATTTAGAAATCATCAAAGGAAAGATGCTTCTTATAATAAAGGAACTTAATAACTTAGAATTGTAATGTTTTGAAATTATCAAAAAAATACATTGACAGGTGTCTGTAATTGCAATTGTAGTGGTCAATTCATGGGTGTAGGGTTTTGTTTGAATTCAGTGTTGAAATCTAGTTCAATGCTGAAACCCTGGAGTAACAAAGACCAGTGCATGAGCCATTGGTTGCTGTTCTGCATCCAAGTCAAAAACACAAGAGGATTGTGGTCAGAGACCACAATGGTTAGAACAGAGCTTGAGCCAAGCTACACTTCAAAATGTTGCAATGCCAGTAGTAAGGCCAAGGCCTCTTTTTCAATAGTACTATAATGCAGTTGGTGTTTTCTGAACTTTATTTCATTCTCCTGCAAGAGCACTGCACCAGCCCCCAGAGCACTGGCATCCACCTCGAGTTTGAACGGGCGCGTGAAATCTGGAGCAGCAAGCACAGGAGCACTGCAGAGGAGAGCTTTGGCTGGTTCAAAAACAAACTGACATTCCTCTGACCACACAAAGGGTGACTTGGGGCTGGCAAGACAGAAAAGTTTTTACAGAATGCCCGGTAACCAGCCATGCCTAGAAAGCAGTGAAGCTCACAGCGCGTTTGAGGAGGTGGGAAATCTAATATTGCCTGCATTTTAGCAGTAACTGAAAGAACCTGACCTTGTGCTACTTGTTTAACTAGATATGTAACAACAGCTTTCCCAAACTCACATTTAGCCAAGTTCAATGTCAGAGAGGCAGCACATAATGGAGCAAATATTTCACAGAGGATTTTGATGTGTTTATTCATGAGTAGGCCACTATATCATCCAAGTATACTTCACAGTTATTGACACTGCACAGAACAGTGTTCATCAGCCCCTGGAATATGGCTGGCGCATTTCTTAATTTGATTGGAATTATAGTAGATTGTAAAAAATGGTCAGGAGTGACGAAGGCACTGATTTCAGATACGCACTTGGTTAGTGGAACCTGCCAGTACACTTTAAGGAGGTCCAGCTTGGTCACAAATTTAGCTGAGCCAACATGGTCAGCACAATCATCCATGCGTGGAAGTGGGAATGAGTCTGGTTCTGTAATGGCGTTCATTTTATGGTAATTTGTGCAAAACCGTGGAGTCTGATCAAGTTTTGGGACAAGCAGTGAGGGTGAGCTCCAGGGACTATTCCTAGGCACAGTGAAACCATGATCAAGGAGATACTTTACCTCCTGTTGCATCAAGGAACGCTTGGTGGCGTTTACCTGGTAGGCATGCTATTTAATTGGCTCATGATCACCCATATCAATGTTGTTCGACACATTCCTTTGACTGGGAATGTCACTGAAAAGAGTTAGGTTATTTTTAATAAGTTCCCAGACATCAGACTTGGCAGGGTCAGACAGATGTGGTAAATAGGAATCCAAGTCAGCCAGGATTTCAGAATTTCTAAGATGCACACAGGAAGCAGAACTGTGTCTGTCATCCAGCCCATCATCGTGGGGCTTGTATAGGAGCTGAGCGACAGATACCGAAGCAACAGCTGAAACTACAGAAGATGGATTATCAGAGCTTTCACAGTCGACGTAAGCTTTGACTCAGTGCAGAACTTGCAAAGTATGTTTTTCAGAGTTTGGTGGAACCTTTCTAATGCACCCTGATGCCATTTCCTCTCCAGCTTACAAGTTGTCTGCTTTAAGGGATGTGTTTGTGAATTATACCAGGGAGCATCTCTCATTTGAAGCTTTCTTTTTCAGAGGAGCCACAATATCCAGTGTCGTACACAGTGAGGATGTAAGACTATTAACAAGATAATTTCCCTCTGTGGGAGTAAAGTTTAGGTAGCTGCTCTGCATTGTGTTCACACATGTCATCAAAGAAGATAACAATGGAGGAATCACTTCCTAGCACTTTCAGAAAGACATCTAATGTAATGAAATTTATTCCCCATTGCTGTGTAATCCATTATTGTAAATTTAAATATTAGGAAATGGTGAGACAAAAGAGGGTTTTCAGGAAATACAGTTAAATGTTCAGTTTCTATGTCATATGTCAGGACAAGATCCAGAGTGTTATTAAAACGTCGAGAGACTCCACTTGAGTCTAGTAGTGAATTAAATACAGTGTTGAGGCTGTTGTTTTCGGCATCTACATGGATGTTAAAATCACCTACAATAATTATTTTATCTGAACTGAGCAGTAAATCTGATAAACCATTTGAAAAATCGAATATAAACTCTGAGTAGGGGCCAGGTGGACGATAGATAACAACAAATAAAACTGGCTTTTGAATTTTCCAATTAGGGTGCACAAGGCTAAGAGTCAGGCTTTAAAATGAATTAAAACTCTGTCTGGGTCTTTAGTTGATTAATAAGCTGGAGTGAAAGATTGCTGCCACTCCTCCTCTTCCTCAGCCTGTGCTTTGAGGATTCTGACAGTTACTATGATTAGAGGGTGTTGATTCATTTAAACTAACGTATTCATTTTGCTGTAACCAGGTTTCTGTGGGGCAGAATAAATCAGTATTTTGATCGTTTATTAAATCATTTACTAACAGGGACTCAGAAGAGAGAGAACTAATGTTTAATAGTGCACTATTAAAAATAAATGTATGCATTTTAATTACATGTAACCCCTGGGCTTTAATAGCTCAGATTTGTTTAAGAAAAATTTCTGCTCATGTTCATAACTTTCAGCACATTCAAAATGTCAAATACAGTGCTTTAAAAATTTATTAGACCACCACCCAGTGTAAGGTTTATGCCACAGCTGCCCTAAATTAACAGTATTGGTAATTACCAAAAATAATTTTTTATGTTTCTGTAATGGTTAATCCACCAGTATGTGCAAGCTCTTTAATCAAAATTATATTTTTAATGCTAAAATATAATTACTGTTGTTCTCCATGCATTTTCGAATTCACTGTTTTACCAAAAAAATCAGAAAAACATAGTAAATCACATTATTATTCTTTGATTAAGTTGCCAAATTACAGTTATTTACTTGCATTCCTGAACAACAAATTAGTTTTAGTGGTTGAATATTACGCTTGATTAATTTCTGACTTCTCAGAGAAGTCCAGTGTGCTGG
>VUQI01033399.1:0-21227 GCA_015106735.1 Paratilapia polleni | reverse complement strand
TTAAAGACCTCATAGTACCATATTATCCCAATAGAGCACTTGGCTCTCAGACTGCAGGCTTACTTGCGGTTCCTAGGGTATTTAAAAGTAGAATGGGAGGCAGAGCCTTCAGCTTTCAGGCCCCTCTCCTGTGGAACCAGCTCCCAGTTTGGATTCAGGAGACAGACACCCTCTCTACTTTTAAGATTAGGCTTAAAACTTTCCTTTTTGATAGAGTTTATAGTTAGGGCTGGATCAGGTGACCCTGAACCATCTCTTAGTTAAGCTGCAATAGGCCTAGGCTGCTGGGGGCTTCCCATGATGCACTGAGCACTTCCTCTTCCTCACTTCCTTTCACTCTCCATGTGTTTATACACCACTTGCATTTAATCATTAGCTATTATTAACTCTGTCTCTCCCATAGTGTTTCTTTTGTCCTGTCTCCCTCTGCTCTCGTCTGTCTCCCCTCACCCCCAACTGGTTGCGGCAGATGGCTGCCCCTCCCTGAGCCTGGTTCTGCTGGAGGTTTCTTCCCGTTAAAAGGGAGTTTTTCCTCCCCACTGTTACTAAGTGCTTGCTCATAGGGGGTCGTCTGACTGTTGGGGTTTTCTGTCTAATATTGTAGGGTCTTTACCCTAAAATATAAAGCGCCTTGAGGCGACTGTTGCTGTGATTTGGCGCTATATAAATAAAATTGAATTGAATTGAATTGAATTGTTTTATGCTGGGGTCATGCTGCTTCCTGTGGCTGTTTGTGGGCGGAGCTGGCTGCAGCCCCGCCCACAGTGGAAGTCCAACATAGAAGCAGCGAGAGCAGAACCGAGTCTGATTGGTTGAAAGCAGCAGACACAGCTCCTCTCTGGGAGCTCCTCTGCTCTCTTTTCTTCTTCCTCCGTCTGTCTTTACTGATTCTGAATGCACCGTATATCCAGTACACTGCCCAGCACCCACAGGCATTCCCTGTTGGCTCACACTGGCTCTTACTGATGGCCGACCTTTATCGGTTGTGGCTCTGAAAATCTGGATCAGCCTCCCCCCTCCAGATAAGGTCACTAAGAGTCAGCAGATCTCTGAAAACACACCTCTGCTCATTGGCTTTTTCACTTTGGGTCCAGTTTGCAGCTGTACTGTATTAATCACCCCAGAATTATGAGCTTGCTACGTTACTTTCAGTTTTTTTCTTTAAAGTAATTATTGCTTCCTAACGTTTCATTGTTTACTTTTTGAAATGTGTTTTAATGATTTAAATTCTGTTTTAGTCACAAACACTAAACTGTGCAGAACTTTGGTCAAAGTGTTCAAATGTGCTGTATAAAACAAACTGACTTGACTCGGGTAGTTCACCTCCCTGACATCATTTATTCAGGATACTGCAGAGTAATGAGAAAGGGTGAGAAATGGGTCACATCTTGTCAAAAATATAGCTTTTTAGCAGAAAGAGTGAAGCAAAGAGCAGGAGGAGCATAAATGGAAGATCAGACTCACTAGAAAAGCAATCTGTCGAAGCTCTGCACCTGAATATTCCCACGACACCGAAGGCAGGGGAACCCGATCCCATTGATGAGACGGAGAATCCTTCAGCACCTGCTGAAAATGCCGGGATCAGTTTTCAGCTGTTGCTGTGTCGCGCCAACAGGCTGACACGTGAGGTGGAAACGCCGGTTGTTGTTTGTCTGTAGCAGCAAAAACAGGCAAGAAAGAGTACTGAGGAAAAGCTGCTTAGTAATAGATTACTTTATGTATTAATGAGGGAAGAAAAAATGAAGGTGAAAGAGCTTCAGTTGTTCACTGAGATTTACATCTGCAGAGTTTTGGTTTTGTTTTTTGTGTGACTAAATTCAGCTGACTGAAAATATTACAGCTGTATGATGCAGAGAAATGAAAAACAAAGTATAACAGATCATCGGAGTGGATGGATTTGTCCGGCATCGTGAACATAAACAGCAGCTTCTCAGTGGAAGAACGACCTATCCCACGGTGCGTGGGAGGACTCATGATTAGCCAGTCAACACCGGGGGCACTTGTTTTCTGCCCCCTGAGGCACGGCTGCTGTACAGCAAATGGAAAAACTTGCTTTTATGTGCCCAGCAGAACTCTTAAAGCCCGAGCACTCTGCCTTGGCTGAACATCAGTTTTTACTTAAAATGAGGTCGAGTTCAAGAGAATATAAAAGAATTGAATTAGCGTGGAAGTAACACTTAGCAGCACAAGAAGGAATATCAGCTAAATCAAAACTCAAAACCACCAGGGCCAGTGGAGGGTGAGGAGGTGAATGTTGTTGAAGTCTGAATCAGGCCCACTGGTAACTAGAAACCAGGTTAGATTAGGATCCACGTGACCAGACGTTTGTACAAATGGCTGCACCAGGGGCCTGTACTGTGAAGCAGGATTTGTTCTTATCCAGATAACTAAGGGTATAAAATCAACGCCTACTGACCAATCAGTTCTTCAAGAAATAGCGTCACCATTCCTGGAAGATTTTATTGTTCTCTAAGCATTAATATGTGATCCTAAAACAGGACACCTGCACTGTACTTACTGACCTTTTATGAAATCTATATGCAGACTGAGCCTACGTTTGAATTCAGTTTTATCTTGAATCTTTCCTGTCAGACCGTTAAACAGCACCGAGGCTGCAGCTGAGAGAAGAAAAACTCAAACTGTCCTTTAAACATTAATGAAACACTCGATTAGAATCCATCAGATTCTCCTGTGTCTTAATGACAGAGCTGTGATATCGATCAGTCTGTTCACTCACACAGTCTCCATTTCTGCCGGCTTTCTGTTCAGGCTTCAAACAGGCTAAACTTTATTAATAAAGCAGCTCTTTTTCAGTCTTACTGACCAAAGTGCTTAAAGCTGACACTTTTAAAGCTGTATTACTTTGCAGAGCATTTCCTCTCTCTCTCACACACACACACACACACACACACACTGCAGCAGCTGTGCTGCTTTCAGTATTTATTCTGTATTTAACCTCTTCATATTTTCATGTTCCTTTGTGAAATCAGCCGCTCTGCCGCCAATACACTTATCCATTGGTCAGATGCTGCTAATGCCACCTCTTTCATATGAACGTGCAGGGGAAACCCTGGGTTAACTTAACGAGTTGATCACCAGCTTCACGTGACCACTCATCCTGATAGCTGATGTTAGCCCAACAGCTGTGTTTATGATCTCAGGTGTTACATTATATATTATATTATATTCAGGGCTAATTAAAATAAAGTACACAACATGACACATGGAGATATCATCTCACACACAAATGGTGTAAGTAGAGTTTGCTCACACATTGATCACCAGTCCTGATGTTAGGATAAGTGGATCCAGATTATGGAGCGATGTTGAACTTGCTTCGCAGTACAGGCCTCTGGGTTAGCTGACCCACAATGCAACACTCTGTAGGAGAGGCTTCTTCCATTTAGACAGCTTATCTGATGGTATGAATGATGTGTGTTAAATCTAATACAGTCCTCATTTTTTAAATATTTCCAAATTTTATACCGAGTTGATGAAGTCTTCACAATCCCAAACTCCCAAACCATAGAGTCATTTCTGAGTCTTTCATTCTAGGTTCAGATTTAATGATATAAGCATGAAGATAGCCTGACCCAAAAGACACAGTGTTACTGGAAGGCCTCGTGACCTCTAAACATAAAACTGCCAGTGCTGATAAGCTGGCTGTGTGGTTTGTCGACTCTTACAGTCACACAGAGATTTAAGTAAAGTCTGATAAAATTATGAGAGTTTTAAGATGTGTATCTGATCGTTTCTCACCTCTGCTCCAAACTGCACTCAGCCTTCCTCTGGTTCAGACCCAGGAACTACCAAACCAGTCCAGGCTGGTCTGGACTCCTTTTATGGTAGGGTTCCTGGGGGAATGTGCCAAGTGTGGGTTAAAGGAGAGGGAGATGTTTAAAGGAGACGTTGATCTGAGATCAGGTTCATCCTCTGAACATTAATAATTTGTTAACTTATTACATTTGTCTTTTGAATATCAGATTAAGCGCTGCTATAAGTTCCTTTGGTATTTATTCATTACTTCCTGGAGTGGGAGGAGCTGCTGCCTGTAGGCAGGAGTCTGTATAGTGGCTCCTCCTGAGAGTCACTGTGTGTCGGTTAGTGTTTGTGAGCAGCCACAGTGGCTGAACTACCAGGGGCCCAAATGACATCTGCTGCAGTCCTTATTTTTCTTTTTTTTCTCCAGCTTGATTCCTTTTCTTAGCTTTTCTTCAGTTATGGCCAAACTGATCAGTAGGGTGTTCTGTGAAGTGACTTCAACATATCCATGCTGTTAGCTGCTAGCTCGCTCGACAAAACCTCAAACTGCACTCAGAGATGTTCAGAGATTACAGGTGTAAAAACGGTAGTTATCAACTCTCTCTGTTAACCCTTTGTGCTTCAGGCTCTGAGTGCGCTCACATAAAAGGACGCGTCGTTTCTCGTTTGTTCTGCACCAAATGAACCGATCGAGTGCTTCAGTCAGAGACATTATCAGAGGAGCAGGTGACAAAAATCTCTGACTGCACATTAGACCTCTGAAACGTTCAGCTTTTAAATTTTAGAGGCTGCTACATGCATTCAGGACTGAAACTGTCCCACAGCCTGATGAAGGAGACATGGAAATCAAGTTTGTGCCCAGATCGAAGTGAAATAGATTTTACTGACTCAGTATTCTTGGTGATCAATATTCTACAGATAGACTGGTCATTTTTCTAATCTGATCTATTAGCTGTAATTCCAGAAGTGTAAAAAAAGGTTTGGCATATTAAAAGAATATTTTCTGAATGCAGAGCTGAGGAGGAGGCAGCAGGCGCTGAACAGAATGACACGTCCATCCTTCGGGGTCTCTTTTTAAAGTGATGTCTTTTAAATATGATGCGTAACACATCTGTATCTGTTTTGTTGTAGCCCAACAGCTGTGTTTATGATCTCAGGTGTTACATTATATATTATATTATATTCAGGGCTAATTAAAATAAAGTACACAACATGACACATGGAGATATCATCTCACACACAAATGGTGTAAGTAGAGTTTGCTCACACATTGATCACCAGTCCATCAGTTACAGCACCTGGTGTTCCCAGCCAGTCTCCCATTCAGGCCCGACCCTGCTTGACCTCAGAGACCCGACGTGCTCAGGGTGATACGGCCATTTTTAGAGAGCGAAATTAAAAACTCTGAGAAAACGATTCTCACATTGGGCCTGATCTGGGCTGCTTTTGGCACTCACAGCTCAGTTAGGGAACAGCTAATGCTGTGTGGGACAAAAGTTATGAGCTGAGATTAACTTGGGTTATGGCAGTTATTTTATAGGCCAGACATCGCAAAACACCTGACATCTGGCCAGTAGGAGCGTGACTCAGATGTGGCCCAAAGAAAGGTGCAGATGTGGGCCACATGTGGTCCAAACAGGGATTAATATCTAATCCGTGTGTTTAGATTCGTATACCTCTGCTGTCTTTAGCATTGGCCAGCTTTTGCAGCTGAACTCGGCTCCTGCTGACCCCATCTGTGGCTGTTTTTCCTCAGGTCTGGCCCCCCCAAGCTCATGGGACACTCAGCTATTGCCTATAAAGACTCTATGCTCCTTTTCGGTGGAGGTGAGACCCAGGACACTCCAAAGAACTGCCTGTGGAGGTACAGCTTCACCACTCAGACCTGGGAGCAGCTCACCACACTCCCAGGGTCCAGTCCCCCAGACAAGATCCACCACTGCTGCACTGGAATGGGTCCCAGCTACAAAATCAGCAGCACCAGCAGCAGCTTCTGCTCTGACTCAGGACTCCAGCCCAGGTTACTGGAAGGGAAACACAGGCCCTTTAAGAACAAGTGCTTCCCAGCCCCGCTCACCTTCCAGGGGTCAGATGGCGCTATAGAGCTGAAGACGTTCACTCCAGACAAGCGCTCGGACAGAAAAACCATCAGAAGTTCTTCAGAACCGAAGAGCAGCAGGGAGGCCTCAAAGGACAAAGAGAGTCAGTGGACTGAAAGCTGCTTGACGTTCGAGAACAAAGCGTTCAGGAGACAGTGGAGCTGCTCAGAGGACGAGGTGCTGGAGGACGAGGACGGAGACATCGCCCAGCATCTGCCCGACCTGCTGCTGGTGCTCGGTGGAAAACCGTGTACCAAAACCAGCTCCATCTCCATGTGGCATATGACCCTGACTGACTCATGACCACCAGCCTGTAATAAACTGATATCTTCTCTGTGTGAGAAGCATGAAAAGCAGTGATATGTTATCACTTGTTTTAAAAGGTTTACTGACTTTCTATGACAAAGAAAAGAACTTGAATTATTTTTATACTTTTTATACTTCAGTGTTTTGCATTTATTTTCTCTTTGAAGAACTCAAATAAATGATGTGAAAATGGCGTTACAAACAGCACTACAGTTCTGTTAACAGTTATTTATTGTGAAAAACATACAGAACCTGTATGTAAGAACAAAAAAGGATTGGAATCAGCCGAATCTTTAGTTAGTATCAGCAGAGAATTTCACAGTACTGTGAAGTATATGCGTGTTCAGACCGAACACAAAAAGGATGTGTTCGGTCTGAACCTTTTTTGTTTAAACCTTTTAAAACAACAACATCTGTGCAAAGCAGGGATTCAGCGGTCAGATATTTGACTCAGAAGGCTGGATCGTGTCTGGGTGACACCGGCTGAGCTGTTCTGTGCAGCTCTGTGTTGTTCTGTGTTTAGCTAACACAGCATGGAGGACGCTAACAGCAAAAGGCGAGCAGTTTGGAGGGATTTCACTTACCTGCAAACTGCAGTCACAGTGAGTCGACACGACTGAAAAGCTCTGATGGTGGCGATGCTTTCCCAGTCAGCTTTGGTTTAACGCTTGTTGGGAAGCTTTTGATACACTTACAGTAACATGTTGTGGAGAACATGATTAATATGATTTGCCTTCTGTGTCTGTCTGCTCCACAGACAGGAGGGTTAGGGTTAGGGGTCACAGTGAGCAGGGAAAGGAGAAACTAATGAGAGAGTAAATAACAGCAGGAAAGACTCTCACACTGAGCTGTAAGGAGAATAAACAAAGGAGGTGAATAACACTTCATTTTATTTGTCTTGGTCCCATTGCCATTTATTATTTTACTAATAAACACCAATTCATTAAATTTGTATTCTTGGATGTCCTCACACTGGACACTTTATTAGGTACACCTTGCTGGTACTTAGTTGGACCCCCTTTTGCCTTCAGGAGTTAATTTTTCAGAGATTTTGGTCCATATTGAGATGACAGCATCACACACTCACTGCAGATTTGTTGGCTGCACATCCATGATGTGAATTTCCCGTTGCACCACATCCCAAAGGTGCTCTGTTGCACTGAGTCCTAGTGACTGTGGAGGTCCAGTGAACTCACTGTCATGTTCAAGAAACCAGTTTGAGATGATCTGAACTTTGTGACCAGTTAGATCTGTGCATCCCTAACAAGGTTATTCTAGTGAACTAAAACTAAAGTAGAAGCTCAAACTACAAATGAACAAATATTTTAGTGAACTGGGAAAAAGAGGTGGTTAGAACTGTTGCCTCACAGCAAGAAGATCCTGAGTTCGAATCCACCATCTGGCCAGGGTCTTTCTGTGTGGAGTTTGCATGTTCTCCCCGTGTCTGCGTGGGTTCTCTCCGGGTACTCTGGCTTCCTCCCACAGTCCAAAGACATGCAGTTAGTGGGGTTAGGTTAACTGGTGATTCTAAATTGGCCGTAGGTGTGAATGTGAGCGTGAACGGTTGTCTGTCTCTCTGTGTTAGCCCTGTGACAGACTGGCGACCTGTCCAGGGTGTACCCCGCCTCTCACCCTATGGCAGCTGGGATAGGCTCCAGCCCCCACCCGCGACCCTGGATAGGATAAGCAGAAGAAGATGAATGGATGGATGAATGAATGAAAATGAAAACTAAATAAACTTAAAAAATTGTGGGAATTTTTTTTTTTGTTGTAGTCTGAATTTGTCAACACAGCCATCCTCAGAAGGTTTTGGTGCCCAAAAGACTTTGAGTCAACTATTTGTACTGTGTTGTATTATTTTACTCATCTGACCTTCTTAAATCTGCCCCTGACCAATACCACACACATACAATAAAGAAAAACGGATAAAAGCAAACCTGCTCTGGAAAACTACATGAAAAAGAAATACTCATTTGAAATACACAAGTATAATAACTGAGACATACACTGATGTAAATTCACTGCGATGATGCCAGTACAGGTGAATATATGTCTGAGCCAGCTGAAAATACTTCAGCTCCAGTGAAACATTTGCTTGTAGCAGTGGCGTTCTGTCAGGGCAAGCAAGGCGGGCAGTGCTTGTCCAGTGAAACCTAAGAATAGACATCAGTTAAAACGTACCAAAGCAAAGCTCTGCGTTCGTCTCAGACGGCGTTCTGTCGTAAAGCTCCTCGCATGTCTGTTTGCATCCATCCTTTACACCCCTGCCATCGAGTGGCTGCAGTTGGCTGTTGTCTCTGGAAGCAGAATTAACTGCACTTGATAATGGAGCCACTGAAATCTGTATCGGGTGGGCGTTCCCACGGGCGTGTCCTGCTTCTGGTTGTTTGCGCATGTGCATTGTGATAAACTGCTAGTCTTTAACAGGGGTCTGACAGGAGAGCAGCGTACTGGACAAGCTGCCGCTGGCTCTGCGTTCACTGCTCTGAGATCAGTTACCGTCTGTGCTTTGTGTGGAAACAGAGCTAACATTAGCAAGTAAACGAGCACTCTCATCGTAAGACACGAGTTTTCTCTTGCTAACCACATCGGCCAACATGTGTGATGTAAGAAACTTTTAGCACGTAATGACGGCTCTGATGATGGAGAGGGGTTTAATAAAACAGGCGTGTTTCAGATTAGCATCTCTGAGAATGTACTAAGTTTAACCAGCTCTTTAACTAATACACTGACATTGGGATGTTGGCAGTTAACCCTGTCACATGGTGCTCAAACCTTTTCATTCAGCTGGGATTTTTTTTTATATAAATATATTAAATACACTTTTTTAAGTCATAGGCCTGTGTGTCTGAGCTGATAAAAGCTTTTTAGAGATACGTGGTCCTCACAGGACAGAGACATTACAAACATAGGATTTCATAGAATATGATGTATTACTGAATCTACAGCTTAAACATCTGCAGCAGTAAGATTGATCCAGATAACACTGATGGGGTTGGTGCAGAATAATTATTTTTACTTTTGATCATTTCTGTATACACTGATCAGACATAAAATTATCACCACCTGCCTAATATTGTGCTGGTCCCCCTTTTGCTGACCATACGTAACAAACTGCGATGCGCTGTGTATTCTGGATCGGACCACACGGGCCAGCCTTCGCTCCCCACGTGCATCAGTGAGCCTCGGCCGCCCGTGACCCTGTCGCCGGTTCACCACTGATCCTTCCTTGGACCACTTTTGATAGATACTGACAATGAAGAGATAATCAGTGTTATTCACTTAACCTGTCAGTGGTCATAATGTTATGCCTGATCGATGTATTTTGCCAGTAATACAGTTTTATTTGTCGTGAAGTGCTTTCATGATAATTTATTGCTTCCTTTGCTACAGGACTGGTTCTAAAAGTTCCTCCACCTCTCGTCATGGTCAGCTAATAGTAAATAGTTTGATAACTGTAGAAGTCTTCTCTGCTTGTCTTTCTGTAAAAGTCACTGCTCGTTACGGGCATGAAATCGTGTTGCATCAAGTCTGTCAGCTGAGATTCTCCCACAGAGCAAGTGGTTTCATTATATTTTGTACAGGAAGATATTTTTCAGTGGCTCTGTGTGTGTGTGTCATCCCTACACTGTTTCCGTCATTTACACAGATATTCTAACATGTTCTAACAAAGTGACATTTATTTAGACAATCCTCGTCTGTTACTTCTTACAAAACTCGTTTTCCATGTTTCAATAAAACTGAATAAAAAAACATTACAACTGAAGCTATGTTTGAGTGAAGCATGATTACAGTATGCTGGTATTATTTCAACAGGGTGACTCCATAATAATTTGGTCAAAAACATTTTACAGTGAAGTCCTCGCTCACAGTCAGGCTGTTTTTGTCATAGCCCTGTAATGGTTTTGCTTTCTGGAGTATCTAACTCTCTCCAAAGGGTGGAGCCCGGATGCCACACCTCAACTGGACCACCTGTGTCTCATTCTACCTCTTCATCAGCCTGCTTTTAAGGACCAGCCCGAGCCCTCAACCCTCGCCAGATTGTCTGCTTCACTTGTGCGGTAATCAGGCCACTAAGGTATTATTAAGTCTTTGAAAGTTCCTGTGCTCACTCTGTTGTTTCTCTGTTCCTAGTTCTGGTCCAAATGTGGTCCTATTCTCAAAGACACTTACCTGTTCTCCGTCAGGCTGGTCTGTGCTTTTCAGCTGGAACCATTGAATCATTCTCCCTCACTGATCACCTGCCTGTTCACCCTCCATCTCCTTCCATCCCAAAAGAAAGCAAAACCGTGGCTCCTATCCTTCCCCCTCCTCCTGGAGACTCACCTGACTTCTCAAGTAAGCTCCGATCAAACATTGCTCTCTTCTCTGTATTTGGACCCTCTTTGGAATTCATCTGGACTAATAGCTTTCTCCTCTTCGCCAGAGCCCTTGCCCTGTGGTCGGCTTGGCTTCCCCAAGTAATTCAGAACTGTATTCTAACTGTTACCTCTGCTAATAAAATTGTAAACCTGTCAGTGCTGTCTTCTGAGTCGTGTGTTGAGTTCCAAATTAATTTGGCCTTTACGGCCCATGACAGTCTGACCCCAACACATTCGGGTTTCACAAGTATTTGAGGGATTTTGGAATGAAAAACAAAATAGCAAATATATCTGCTCTATCTCCATCCTGTCAGAAGATGAACTATATCTGACTGACCAGCAGCTTGTGAAAATACTGGCTACATAAAATCTTGTTCACTTAAATCCGAATTGTCATCACAAAAACCCTGAAGGTTATTTGACTTGTAGACAACCTTGCTAATATATCTTTCTCTCCTTAGCTTATGTGAAGCTGTGCAAACTTAGAACCCCACAAGACTGGAAAGAGAGGGAGGAGAGGAAAAAGAGGGGAAAGAGTGTGTGTTTGGAAGTGGAAATGGGCAGCAGGGAGGAGGAATGTAAAACATTTGATACTAGTCCAGTGGCTGTTTACACAGTAGTCAGCCTGTGACATCAGAGTCCAGACTTTATAAATGTCAGCAGACACAAGAAGGAGCAGTTAGCAAACAGCTGCACTGGTTGCACCACACCGTCACACAGTTTAGTGAGACAGACCGAGCTCCATCAGCAACACAAGCCCCCATGGACCGACAACTGTGTGACTGTGTGATTGCTTTGGCTGTACTGCTGAGTTTGGCTACACAGGTGAGACCTCCTCCAGCTTCTTTACAGTAATTTATTGTGAATGAGACTTTTATCAGAAAGTGTTGTAGGTATGTAATGTTGAACTCATGGTTTTCTTCTTTTATTGATCAATAAATGCTGCCAAGGAAGAAGTAAACCATAGTAGAGTGTTTTCATTTATTAATTCATTCAAAAATATAGTTCTTTCATTTAGTCTATTCACTGATGTTTGTAACATCTGGCTTGATTTTATTACAGTGATTTGAAATAAAAATAAGATTGATTAACGCTTTCCACCACAAGGCAAGGCAAGGCATCCAAATATGATATATTAGGTAAGCCAAGATTAGATTAGTTATTGTTATTTTTAATGCCTAATTATTGACTCATTTGGTTTATCAAATGCAAGTGAAATCACAATTTACTTGTCATCGAACTGCTTGATTTGTCTAACCAACTGTCCAAACTAGACAGTTGGTTCATTTTATGGTAACACAAGACAAAGACAAGCAGAAAACCCTTACAACATATAAACTGGGACTAGATTTTTTTTTCCTTTGAACATGATGTAAACAATTAATGAGAATTCTTACAGAATATTTAAACTTCATAACTGTAGCCCTAAATGACACCAGATTGTAATACACATAACATTTATATAATAAGATTAGCGTGCTGTTTAAAGGTCTAAATTTGATTAAAAGTAAGGAAAGAAAGTCCCAGCAGTGCATGGTTTTGCAGTTATGCATTAGAAAAGTTGTGGACCGTATTTCTTTACAGTAACTTTGTTATAAAACCTTGAAGGCTTGTAAAGTGAAAGTAGACTTGTCCAGATCTCGCCTGTGTTTTGGCTCCATCAGACACATGTAATTGGAAGCAGTAGTTTGGCCTTACTGTGTTGGATACTGATGCAGCTTCTGAGAATTCTTATAATATTGTCTTTCTTCCTTTCCTCCTTCTTGATAATTTAAATGATAGTGTTAATTTTGGTGCAATAACTTTCTTAACATAAGAAGATGCATTTATGATAATTCTGTCTTTAGCTAGTTTCATTCTTTCAGGTTTTGTTATGTCAGCTTCTAACTTGTTTCTGTGTTATTCTTCCAGGTGCTGTGCCAGCTGTGTCACATGCCCTGCCTTTGCCCTGGTCCTGTCCCTCAGTGCCCCGAAGGAGTCCCCCTGGTGTTGGATGGCTGCCGGTGCTGCCAGGCGTGTGCCCGGCAACTAGGCGAGCCCTGTACTGAGATGTTTCCCTGTGACATCCTGAGAGGACTTCAGTGTGACTACAGTGCCAGCTTCCCTGGACTCCCTGGGGAGTGTGTCAGTGAGTGGCTCTTCTAACAAGCAAACACCCAGGCCCGTGTCTGTGTGGGTGGGTTAGGGTGGAGGACACGCAGGGAGGGGGTAGATGGAGCCTCAGCCAGTTTGCATGACTGGGACACACAGACAGACACAACACATTTCCTCTAATGACTGCCCTTTGAGGATGATAGATTGCAGAGACAACACTTCAGATTCTGTTTCTCAGTGAAGAGGCCTGCTTTCACATAAAGCTATGTAACCATTGGCAGGGACAGCAGCTCCCGTGTCCTCACCTCCCTCTCTTGTTTTCCTCTGCTGCTTTCACCTAACTTAATCCATCCATTTCCTGATTAAGTTTCCCACATCAGTGGTTGAGCAAAGACGGCTTATGTGTTTCTAACAGGTCAGAAGGCCCTGGGCTGTGTGGTCAATGGCATCATTTACCAGGAGGGGCAGTCGTTTCAGCCCTCTTGTGACACTTACTGCCACTGCAGGGGTGGAGGGGTGACTTGTGTGCCAGCTTGTCCCTTGAATGCTCGTCTTCCCACTCCAGACTGTCCCAACCCAAAACACGTCCGACTCCCAGGGAAGTGCTGCAAGGAATGGGTGTGTGAAAACCTTGAAAACACAGTCATTCAGGATGCAATTACAGGTAATGCACAGGTGAATGGATGGATGACTGATGCAGTTGTATATTGATGTTTCAAGGTGGAGTGTTTTACAGGTGGAATAGAGTGGAAGATTACCTTGAAGTAATAGTTTGGCATTTTCAAAATATAACCTTCCTTATATTAGATGAGAAGACTGACACTGCTCTCATGCCTGTACATAAATATGAGCATAGAGACTGTATAGTTTATCATAAAATCTGGAAACAGGGGAAAACAACCAGAACTGAGATGTGTACTTCCCAAAATGTTTAATCATTCATTTAAATTGTCCTGACATCAGAGCTGGGTATCTACAACATATTTTCCAGTGTCTGGATACTAGTGCCAGATGCATATACATGTAGCGTATGAGTCCTAGTTGCTGGTCACTGATGATCAATCCATATGTGATATAATCCGTCATTCCTTTTTATGAGCTCTGTCACTGGTGGTCATGTCTGGAAGTTTTTACTGGAGCGTTTCTGTATTAAATGGGGTGTGTCAAGCCAAAGGAAAACTCCCAAAGTCCAAATATAAACCACATTTTTCTTGGTCAAAACATGCTTTTTTTTTTTCTCAGTCACCATGTCTCCCAGTTTCATAACAACAACCACAGCTGTGTGACAATTAAACATATGAAGCCACGCTGAGACCTCATTACTTCATTAAAAGGGGGGTGTGTGAGCACATGAGATGGTTGTTAGGGAAATGAAGCCAGTCTAAAAACATCTGGAATTCCAAACACTGTCTGACTCAAACTAAGTTGTGAGAGCAGCAAAGGAACATTTTGTTCTTCAAAATCTGCTGTGTCATCCTTGAAAATCAGCTGGTTATTATGACTTCTACATGTTAGTTTTGAGGGTTTTATTTGCACAAAAATACACTGAATTTGGTTTGAAAATTTGTGTGAGGAAAAAACAATCAGATGAGAGAGGTGAGTGAGTTCAGAAATGTAAGGAGTATGTAGACACATAGATATTGTAGCAAGTATTGTGGTAATGTAAGGAGTCACTTCAGATTATGGACTGTTCTGCACTGGAGAATACAAAGAATCACTTCTGCCAAGGTTTGCCTGTCCATTTGTATGTATGCATGTATGTTTGTTTGTCTGTTTGGTAGCAGAGGGCAACTTTACTCAACAGAAGGAATTCACTTTTGGAGTTGATCCAGATCTAGATCTAGTAATGTTTGGAAGGATTCTTTAACATTGCAAGATTAGACACTTTGCATCATATCTTCAGGAATACATATCAAATTTAAATAAGAAGAACTGGGAGACATCATCTTGGTGGTCCCCAAAACATCCCAAATCAACAGATCTCGATATCTTCTTGGTTTCACAGACTCAGTTCATGCATGATGTGGAGGAAATTTTCAGCCTTGATGAGGAGATGTAGCATCAGACTGCTATTATTTCTAAATGTTGCATTTAGACTTTGATTGTTGTAAAGATTTGATGCATTACCAGTATTCGTGTAGATGAGTCTTAGGGTTTAGTTAGCAATGGACCACTACAGGCTATAGCTGAGATTAATCACTCCCAGGAAAGAAATCATCTACAGTGTGGTTTTTAGAATTTAGAATACTGCAGTATTCCTATATAGGATTGACAAGCTGTAGCCCTTAGTCTAACTCACCATACCTGGGCCATTGCAATATTACATATAGTTTATAAGCTACACTAAGAAAACAGCTGTAGCTTCACATTTATCATGGAGTGAGTAGGGTTGCTTTTTTAACTTTTATCAAAAAAGTTAATAAGGGCCAAACTCTTCTTTTAATTCCAACTGTCAACAGGCTTGGAATCACATTATTGTCTACTTAATGCAATATGAACTTTGGATTTTTATTTATTTTATTTTATTTGTTTATTTTCAGCAGGGACAATGTACATTAATAAACATCACTGTAAATGTACCAGAGAGAGCCATAGGCTAATTTTCATCCATAGTCCCTGGCCAGATCTTAAAAGCAACCTAAAAACAAATTTGATTTGAATTTTCCTCTTATTCTACTCATTGTTTTGTGTGGTTTTCCTCCAGCAATGAGACCAGATCGGTTTTGGCTGTCTCTGCAGAGGCATCATCTTCTAAAGAATATGTTTTCACCTGCCACCACTTGCCCAGAGCAGAGCACCCAGTGGAGTGCCTGTTCCCAGAGCTGTGGGGCTGGGGTCTCCACAAGGGTTTCTAACCAGAATCCTGCCTGCAAGCTGCAAATAGAAACTCGCCTTTGTAAGGTGCGGCCTTGCCGTACTTTTCAACCCGCCCTAAAAAAACCCATGGTGAGTGCTAACAAAACCCACATCCTGTGAATGTGTAATTTTTACTTTCGCTGTCAGGTTTAACCTTCGTTTACAGTTTCCCACAGTGCTCCTTTCACAGCTGTAAAGAGACAGTTAAACCGAAACATACAAAGTGGCTTAGGTTGACATGTCTTAATTTGTAACACAATATCACAAAGGGTAAAAAGAAAGTTTAGAGGCAAATATCTCAACACCTGAGAACAAACTGTCTCATTAGATACCACAAGGAAGCCGTGAAAGAACAATTCCTCCTTGTGTTTTTGTTTATGTGGTTAGCAGACCTTTTTACACAGGCAGTTACTGAAACAGATTTGATTTCCTCATTCAGGTGCAATCATATTTTGGGGAGAGGAGCTTCTGTAAACCCAGACAAAAACTAAGCAGTTTAATGTTAATACAAGTGAAGTTGCTAGTTACAGAAAAATTGTGGCTATATCCTACTTTCATGCAGTAGAGTTGAGTTGGCCTTCTCTCGCAGACTTGCAGTCAACGTTTATACTTTAATGAACTCTAATTACTACCTTTCCTTAACCAAAAACTAGTGTTTGTGTTACATAACCACTTCTCAATTTTTTTTTTTTTTTTGCCATAACCACTAGGTTCACCATAGCTTTAATTATAGACCAGATATCTTGCAGGATTTAATCCTACAAAATGTATGTTCTTGACTAGATATAAGTTTGTAGCTAAGGTATGCTTATTAAGGTATGGTAATGATATGCAGATTAAAAATCATAATGACATCAATTTTATAAAGGCAAAAATTTGCATATATTTTTAGATTACATTTTCGTATTATATTGTAGTTTTCAGTGATTACCCTTTTAAAGCAGGTATTAACACATATTGAAAAGTCTACAGAAGTACTTTTAGACCGAATGTAGCCTAGACATCTTTAACATTACCGAATCATTGCACTGATTACCTGTTCTTTCCTCTTCTCACTTACTCTTCTCACTGTTGTTTCAGTGGAGACAGAAAGGACAGTGCAAGGCCAGCTACACTGCACCAGGGCCCATTCGGCTAGTTCACCAGGGCTGCTACAGCACTCACGCCTACCAGGTCCGCTACTGTGGCCAGTGCACCGACTCTCGATGCTGCACACCCCACCAAACCAGCACTGCTGAGGTGACCTTCCGATGTCCCACTGGCAGACTGCTGCAGCGAGCTGTGATGATCATCCACTCATGCGTCTGTCATAATAACTGCCCCTATGCACCTTTCACTAATCCTGCTCTGTGGGGATACAGACCCTGATCAGTGTGTAAAAGCACTGACTCACTAAGAATATAAAAACTTTAGTGACAGGTTCAAGGGCTGCACAGTGAGAGAAACCTTAAGTATCCCCAGGTGGATTGACATAAACAAAGAATGCACCTTGAAAGAGAAAATTATTGTAGAAAACTGTGACTGAGTTTGGATGAATGTCTCTCTTCATACAGGGACTATATATCCCTGCACTTATTCCTACATACTTCTGGAAAGCATCACTCCCCACTTCATCCAAGAGTCAAAAGGAATCAAGTAGAAGTTAAAGTGTTTTACAAGAAAGGGAGAAAGGAAACATGGATGTAAGGGAGATAGGGACTATAAAATAGATGTATATATATAGTTATAAAAATGTTTAAAATAACAAGTGGTTTTAGGATAATTTTTTAAAGATGTGCACTGATTTGGCTTCTTTTTTCCTTCCAGACCTCTAAGTACAGAGATTCCTGATTATGTATCGCCTTGGATGTCAAAAGCAATATTTTAAAATCACTTTAGGGCATGAGCCTGAAAACATCTTGACTTCTTCCAAATTTTTAGGCTGAAGTTGGGGTCAGTTTTTTAAATGTACCTTAAATAGAAAGAGCTGAACGATAAGCACTTATACTACAATTCAGTTTTGGGCAAATGGGTCAAATTAAACTCATTCAAGTCTGTTTAAATCTGGCCTGTGACAAGAAAATATTTTGTCACCTATAAATCTGTATTATAACTTGAGGACAGTTGACCATGATGTTAACTGGTCATGAAGATAGTTTTAAAGACTGATTTACATTGATAACTGGCAACTTATGTCTATCAGTTCAATTTTCAGTGATAAAGATATTTATCCCACAGAATGATTACAACTTTTGTAATGACAGATATTTTTTTCTAGATATTCTCTGACGTGAGCAATGCAGCTTTTAACTTTTGAAAGTTTTGTTTGTGTGTATGTAATGGGATGACATTGCACTTTTAAGTTGTGTATTATTTTGTTGTAAATAACTGTAAATAGATGTCTCATGTACAGTGATTTTTTTTAATGTATGCCCGGAATTTTTAATCCCACTGGATTTTGTGTTGGAGCTATAATGTTTTTAGGTTATTTTTTAGATGACTATAAATAGTTACATTCTACAAACTGTAGCATTTTATGACATTTCACTTCATCCATCATGAGTTCAACATTCTCTTGTTGATGAGCTGCTAAAACCTTGCTTGTAGCACACTGAAATACACACCAGTAAACCAAAAAAAATTTTTCCTGCTTTGTGTACAACTTTAATTATTAATACCTGGTATTATTACTGACTGTGTGTTATTTTTTGTGTACAGGCATGTACTGTGCCTTTAAGGGATTTTTCAGTCTCAATTTAAAAAAATACATTCTGGCATCTAGTGTGCTTAGAAATCTACAGTGGTGTATGAGGGTGTTGCAATAGGTTCGTGAGCAGCATAATCAGAACATAAAGATACATTTTGAAATGGAAAAAAGGTAAATATTATCTCTATTAGAAGTTCAATATATATATAATAATTTTTGGTCTGGGGAGCAGAAGGCACAATGTCAGTATTTGAAAACCCCTGTGATAATTATAGTCACAGCCTGAAATAAACTGTTGGACTGATCAACAACACTACCATCCCAACAATCTCACTATCTGTCACCTGAAGGATATTACATATTGAAAAGCATGAATTATATATTTATTCGGTCATTATAAAATTTACTACATGGATTAAACTTTTGATTTTGGTATCACTGGACAAAAAAATGTACAATAAACTTTAGGTATATCGGGTTTTAAGTGCTCTGAGAAGCAACTGGACTCATACACTTCTTCTGAAGTCTGTTTTCAAGAAATGCCCATGATGGGATACTTTGGACAGGTCTTTTCAGACCAGATTAGGTGAGCAGTATGAAGTGGAATAAGTCCAAATGGGTATTAAGATGTGGTGGCATAATGAGGTAAAGACAGGACTTTCACATGCAAGAATAGGGTTTCAATCCTGTGTACAGCCAAAACTCAGCAATGTCTTCTTTTTCGCCACATAAAACACATACATATATACAATTATGTGAAAAATAAAATTTTCACAGGACTCTATGCAGTCCTAAGAAACTAAGAACACCCTTACTGCTTCCATAGGAATTAAGAGGGTAAGTAGCAGCCAGGTGCTGCTAAACAAACATACTCAATTAACTGATGGTAAGTGTGACCACGTCTATAAAAGCAGAAGCTTTGGCTATTTGCTGGTCTGCAGCATTCAGATGTGTGTTACTACAATGCCACAATCTTCCCAGGGTGGATGTCCCAGCAAATTCACTCCATGCTCAGACTGTGTAATGCTCAGAGAAACTGCAAAAAGCCCAAGAGCTACATCTCAAACTCTAGAGGACTCACTGCTCTTGATGCATGCTCAATCATCCAGGTAAGGAAATGCCAGAAAGTTGAATCTGTTCATCTGAGCGTAACTTTTTCCATGGGAGAAATGTTTTGTCACTCATCCACGTGACTTCTTCAGTCTCAGCTGACTGCCGGTTTTCCCCAACCTTATAAATGGTACAGTTGCATAACAACCGAAACTAGCACCATTGACTAACAATGGGCCATGAGCTCAGTTTCATGATCTATAATATGCAAATTGTAAGATGGTGAAAGAGTACATCTTTCACTATCTTACAATGCTGTGATTGCAGCCATTCCCCAACTCTCTGTGAATGTTACTCATGGCCATTGGTCAATGGTCATGACAGTAGAGTCTTGTCGTGCTGTGCTAGACGAGAAGGCTCATCTAGCACAGCACGAAAAGTCTAAGACCAGGCAGCAGAGGAAGTTTAATCTACTTGTTGTGCACCAGAAACATCGGCACACTATGAACGGTGACCTCAACTGGCAGCAGAGCGACAGATGCCAGACACACACCAAGGATGTGGACAAGTGGGCGAAGAATTTGTCTGACAGACAACTCACTCAAGCAGAGAAAGACATCCTTGCTAAAGGGTTGAATTTTGCTGTCATGCCGAGACAAATCCCACTAATGGAACTGATCACAGCCACAAAAAGAGCTATCCAAAACAACAAAACTGTGGATACGGAAGCGGAGCAACTGCCGATGAAAGTTTCAGCCTGTCTCAGCAATGCAAAGCCCCCAACATCTAATGTCAGCATTGACGAGAGGAGGGCACTCAGTAAGGACAACAACATCATCATCCTTCTGGCAGACAAGGGTAAGTGCACAGTTTTGCTAAACCAGACAGACTATCATGAGAAAGTTTTGTCACTGCTTAGTGACAAAAACACTTATGAGCCCCTGAAACGAGACCCTGGTAATGATTACAGGAAAAGGGTGGTAGAGTGTCTGAAGCAGTTAGAACAGCACAACACTACTGACTGGACCTCATACCACAGATTATACCCAGGGGAAGCTACATCAAGTCTGTATGGTTTACCTAAGATACAGAAACAGGGTGTACCTTTGAGACCCATTGTTAGCATGATCAACTCTGTTAGCTACAACATCTCCAAGTTTCTGGCTTCAGTCCTCAACCCTTTGGTAGGCAGCTCCAAACACCACATTCAGAACACTTTGGATTTTGTGAAGAAGGTGAGAGATGTCATTATGGAGGCAGATGAAACAATGGTGTCTTATGATGTTACATCTCTCTTCACTTGTGTTCCAGTTACTGAAGCAGTGGAGGTAGTTCATAAGAGATTACAGGATGACCCCACCCTCAGCAACAGGATCACCCTCAACACTGACCAAGTGTGTCTGCTCTTGGAACTGTGTCTTCAATCCACATACACTATATTGCCAAAAGTATCCGCTCGTCTGCCTTCACACACATATGAACTTGAGTGACATCCTATTCTTAATCCATAGGGTTTAATATGATGTCGGCCCACCCTTTGCAGCTATAAAAGCTTCATCTCTTCTGTGAAGGCTTTCCACAAGGTTTAGGAGTGTGTTTACGGAAATTTTTGACCATTCTTCCGGAAGTGATTTGTGAGGTCAGACACTGATGTTGGATGAGAAGACCTGGCTCGCAGTCTCAACTCTAATTCATCCCAAAGGTGTTCTATCAGGTTGAGGTCAGGACTCTGTGCAGACCAGTCAAGTTCTTCCACACCAAACTCGCTCATCCATGTCTTTATGGATCTTGCTTTGTGCACTGGTGCGCAGTCATGTTGGAACAGCCATCCCCAAACAGCACCGACAAAGTTGGGAGCATGAAATTGTCCAAAATGTCTTGGTATGCTGAAGCATTAAGAGTTCCTTTCACTGGAACTAAGGGGCTGAGCCCAACTCCTGAAAAACAACCCTACACCATAATCCCCCCTCCAGCAAACTTTACACTTGGCACAGTGCAGTCGGACAAGTATCG
>VUQI01033395.1:0-13152 GCA_015106735.1 Paratilapia polleni | reverse complement strand
TTTTTTATATTTTTTTTTTTTAATTATTTAATTTTTTTTTTTTTTTTTTTTTTTGGCTATGTAATTAAAAAGTAGAAAAGGGAGAACTGGTTTTACGTGTAATTTAACAGTACGGTGGATATTATCAGTGATACTCCATCACGCAAAAGAGAAGACTGCATGTAAGATGGGGAAACATTTGTCCTTTTTTTTTTAAAATACTCCAAAGTTAATAAGTACTTCAAATTAGTTACAGTAAAATGTATGTCTTGTTTCCTATAAAATGCCTCTGAGTTGCACTTTATTTAAAATTTTTTACAGTCTAATTTCTTTCTTCTTTCATGTAAAAAAGTGAATTGTTACCCCCTTATTCTAGTGTACCAACTGGTAAGTGTTTTTAGGTAACATTAATTACTCCCTAATTTCTCAAAAATTAGATTGAAATTTCATTTTAAATCTAGGGGAATTAAACCCTAAGTCGTGGGCTGTATTTTTTCAGCACTATTGAAATTATTTTAATTGATGTGATTTGATTCTTAGTTCAAAGGATGTAAATGTAACAACATGCTGTCACACCCTGTGTGTGATGGGAGACATTGCCACACATTTGAATGAAGAAACCAAGGACAGAATAGTTGGTAAGTAGTTGTGGAAGGGGATAGTAGGAATATTCACAGGAAAAATCTGGAATAATCATAATCAATCAATCAATCTCTCTCTCTCTCTCTCTGTGTCTCTCTCTCTCTCTCTCACTAGCTGATCTGATGTCTTGGTTGAAGACTTTCACTTTGCCTCTAGAGGTGATCAGTTCAGCTGTTGAGACTCTTTATCAACTTGGCTGCAGTGAAGACATCAAGCAGACTCAGGTTGGAGATTTTTATACTTTAGCTCCTGATGTACTTTATGACAGCAGTGAAATAAATCTTTTTTGTCAGTTTCAACTATAGAAAAGGTGGTTTGATCTTCATCTAAACATTATGGAGATTGTGGCATTTTTGCAAAAAAATAAAATAAAATGCTACTAAACCTAGTTGGGATAGGCTCCAGCCCCTACCCATGACCCTGAATAGGATAAGCGGAAGAAAATGGATGGACGGACTACTAAACCTACTACTGTCAAATTCTGTCCTACTCATGGTTTAATCAGATATGACTCAACCCCAATCCTCACCCAGAGCTTCTCTTATGTTTTGTGGTATTTCTTTTCTTTTCATCAGGGTTTTCTGAACAAGCACTGTGGTGAGTTGGTGTTAGTCTGCGAGTCATATTTAGCCAACATAATCCTGACCGAAAACGGAGTTCAGAACCTCGACGAGGAGCTGATGGTGAGGACAAACTCTTGGCAGGCTTTTCCTTGTTACTTTGAAAACTTCCTTACCATGCAGCTGAAAGATCAGCTTTCGCTTTTATGTTTTGTCTTCATTACTTGTGACACATACTGTACAATTCTCAGTGGCATCTGCTGCTCACTCTGAGCACTTACCGCTCTGAAATGAGACAACAACAGTTTATCTTCCTGCTATTCCCAGACTGTATAGAATAGTCTGACTGATGAGTTCAGCCGTCACAGACTTTGGCCATAAAGCGAATTTGACTAACACACAAAGGAAGCAACCACAGACTCCTGTCCTTTAGTTTCATTAAAGTATAAATTCACCCCCAGCTTCACGAGTACCTTCAACCACTGCATAATTTTAAAAGTTTTAAAAGGTGTGCAAGGGCCTGATGAAGTTGGGTTTGGGGCTGAACTGCAGAGGGCAGGAGTTACTCATTGATCCTCATGGTGAAGAAAAATGCAGACAAAGAAAGAACTGCAAAAGGCACATATGAAACAGATAGATCAAACCTGCTCTTTATGTACTCTGATGGGAGTTTTGATAAAGCTTCATTTAGGAGGAGAAAAATTATCCCTGAACAAAAATCAAATAATGAAAATGCCACAGTGCTCTTTCTTGAAAATGAATGTGTGATAAACCCTCCAGGGCTGGTGCTTCTGATAGAAGTCAAAATGTCTTATCTTTCAGGTGAAACACCTTCACACTCTGGGTGTGGCGTCGCTTCACTGTCCTGCCAAAGTTGGCAAGAGGACGGTGTTACTGGTGGAATCGGTCCTTACAACACATTCTGACAAACTGGCAGGTAAGGAAGATGGATGTTAGGAAACAGATACTATGTCTTTCACAGCCACAGAGTCTGTTATGTCCATTTGGATTGAAGGTCTCTAGAGACATGGAGGTTAGAAGAAACAGAATTAATAAGAAAGGTGGCGTCTTCAGGTGTATTCCTCTTACACCACCTATCCTTGTAAGGCGAGGTGCAAGGTGAGCACAAGTGCAGTGAAAGTTTTAATATGTCCCAATTAGAGTTTTCCTAATCAAAGTTTCAGACTGTACAAGGTCCTGTGCATGCCTGCATTAAAACAGGTGCAGAGGCTGAGTTGGTTGGTTGCAGGATGTTGTTCAATGTACCACGAAACAACATGTGGGATGAAATACTATCCAGCAGGTTTTGAGTAAGGTTTACTGAAGGCAGGGCACTGCTGACTTGTTTTTCATGTTGGTCCTAAACAGAGTACCAGAAGGAGCTACCAGCTTCACTGCCTCTGTCCCAGTTCAAAGCAAATTCTCTGCCTACCAGAGTCAGAGCCCACGGTGTCATCACCTTAGGTAAACTCTTTATGTCCTCTCAGTTTATCTCTGACTCCTCACTCCATCTCATCACTTTAAAAGTTTGTGACTGTTGTGACTGTGTGGTTCAGGTAAACTGTGTCTGCAGCATGAAGAACTAGTCCAAAAGTACCTGCCCGTGTTTGCCAGGGTGTTGGAGGTTGGCACAGAGGTTGCCGTACGCAACAATGTGGTTGTGATAATGTGTGATCTGTGTGTTCGCTACACCAACATAGTGGATCACTACATCCCCAATATCTCTGCCTGTCTGCGAGACAACGAAGCTCTTATCAGGGAGCAGACTCTCATCATGCTGACCAACCTGCTGCAGGTGGGTTCTCCTCTGATAATGTCATTATACATAATAAGTTTAAAAATTAAAAAAAAAAAGGCCTACAATTAGATCCATAAGGTTTTGGGCAGTGACACATGTTTTGTAATTTTGCCTCTGTATACCATCACAGTAAACCTTAAATCAAACAATCAAGATGTGATTGTAATGCTGACTTTCAGCTTTAATTCAAAGGCAATCAAGAGACGCCTTCATGAATGTAAATACAGAGCATTTACAACAGGGGCAAAACTGGTTATACCCAAGAAAAGGAAGGCCAAATTAGACTTAGCGGGGGAAAAAAACATGTAAAAGAGCCAGCAAAGTTCTGGAAGGAAAATTCTTTAGACAGATGAAACAAAGATTAACTTGTACCAAAATGCTGGAAAGAGACAAGCATGGAGAAGGAAAAGAACAGCTCAGGAACAGCTGATCCAAAGCGTAACATATCATCTTTCAAACATGGTGAAGCCAGTGTTATGGAATGGGGATGTATGGCTGCCAATGGAACCAGGTCACTAGTGTTTATTGATGATGGGACTGCTAATAGAAGCAGGATGAATTCTGTACATGGCTATACTGTCTGCTCAGATTCAGCCCAAATGCTGAACTGATCAGATCAGTTCAAATGGATAATGACGATAATCATACTGCAAACGCAAACCAATAAAAAAAAAATAGAGGGTACCTGGTGCAGTGAAATTTGATACCAAGAGTTCCTGCCCTTTTGTCCATATGCAAGGGCTTGTGATTGTGACTATTAGCATTGTCACAACAGACATACCACGGCAACGATGCCAGTGGAAACTTTGTGCCTGTCTCTAAACAGTAATTTAATTATTTATTTATTTTTATTTTATTTATTTATTTATTTATTTTTAGGGCTTCAGGAATATAGTGTCTGGTAACCTGCTCCTATAGATGAAAGGGGAAGCTAGCTGAAAGCGAGTTACAGAATGAGTCACCTTGTATTCTTCTGAGGCGTCATTAGCCCCCTTTTTTTCTTTTTTGCTTGTGAAAGTGTGACTGTGACCTTCATCAGCCCTCTTTGAAAGACTAGCCTAACTGTTAGTTAGGTAGTATCTATTTTCTGTCTGAGACTGTTTCACTGAGGTGAGTTTTGCCCCTCTTAAATGGCAATATTTGACTCTCAGGGAATAAAGACAACAGGCTCACTGATCAAGAATGGAATCTTATCACAAAACCTCATTAACAAATACATGATAAAGTATAAAAATATGTGTACCATTGTAATCAGATTGTATGTTATTGTCTCTCATCAGCTATGATCCAATACATAATATAATATAAAATTTGTAAAATTATTTTATTAACACAAACTAATGACATCAGTGAACATAAATTATAACATTCCTAATGATGAGTAGGCCCAAATTTTCTTTTCATTGTTTGTTAGCAGTGAAGTAACCTTTTAAAAAAAACAAAAACAAAATATTAAATAATAATTTAACAGCAGTGTTTATTATCAAGTGTTACCTTTTCACCTGCTGGAGAACTGAAGAAAGATGAGAAGTTTTTCTTGGTTGTTCATAAGTCTTAAATTACATTGTAACCTTATGGTAAGACAAATATTTTTGTTACAAGCACTAGCAAGTGAATTTACATGTATGTGAACAGCAAGACAGTGGTGAGGTGTATGGTAGGAGTGACAGACGGGTTCAAGGTGGGGGTGGGATTACATCAGGGATCGGCTCTCTGTCTCTTCTTGTTTGCAATGGTGATGGACAGGTTGATAGATGAGATCAGGCAGGAGTTTCCATGGACTATGATGTTTGCAGACGACATTGTAATCCGTAGTGAGAGTAGGGAGCAGGTGGAAGAGAGCCTGGAGAGGCGGAGATATGCTCTGGAGAGAAGAGAAATAAAAGTCAGTAGAAGCCAGACACAATACATGTGTCTGAATGAGAGGGAGGCAGGTATAACAGTGAAGATGCAAGGAGCAGAGATAGTGAAGGTAGACGAGTTTAAATACCTGGGGTCAACCATCCAAAGCAGCGGACAGTGCACAAGAGAGGTGAAGAAAAGAGTGCAGGCAGAGTGGAGTGGGTGGAGATAAGTGTCAGGGGTGATTTGTGACACCCGGTATGATGTATGGTTTGGAGAAGGTGGTGCTGACAAAAAGACAGGTGGCAGACTTGAAGATGCAAAGATTTTGGTTGGGAGTGACCAGGATGGACAGGATTAGAAATGAGTATATCAGATAGGGGTGGGGGAGAAAATAGTTTTTTAGATGCAATGCGGACGTTAACGATTCTGAATCGATTTACAAATGTCAAAAATCAGTTCTCTAAATGTTAATTAATAACATAATGTTGAGGAACGCGAAAGGCGGAACTCGGAAGTGCAGTGCCTGCACAGCGTATGGAGTAAATGGTAAATGGACTGGTACTTATATAGCGCTTTTCTACTCAGATTCTGTGTACTCAAAGCGCTTTAACTACAGGCCACATTCACCCAGTTACACATACATTCATACAGCACGTTTATCTATACTTAAGTGCTTACTAACATTCACACAGACACTCACACTCCGATGAACGCATCGGGAGCAACATGGGGTTCAGTATCTTGCCCAAGGATACTTCGGCATGCAGACTAGGGGAGCCAGGAATCGAACCACTGACCTTCCGATTAGTAGGCGACTCGCTCTACCTCCTGAGCCACAGCCGCCACAAGTGCACATAACAGACACAAGATGGCTGAGTTACCGGTGTTTCAGATTAACTGGTGTGACAGAGTAACTGCTGACGGTGAAACAGATGTGTCATAGACTTGCTTTTCAGGAGCCGCTACCGACAAACAGGAAATAAACATAGTGAATAGGTCATCTTTAAAAATGCAATTCCTTGCTTGTTGTTTTTTAACATGACACAACAGTCTGCTGTCACATTGTTTTTGACAAAAAAGAGCATACAAGTTTAACTGGTGATGTTCCCATACTACAACGCTAAAGAATGATACAGGTGTCTGCGCTGATGCCTGTTCATAATTTTGCCGACGTTAAATTGTTCGGTAAATGTTCTTGTTGCCATTATTATTGTTCCCACATATTTTTGTGATTTGAGGATAGTCAGCCCTACAACTACAGCATACACTTTATATTATCTGCACTCAGATGGAGTGGACGTTAGTCCACCAGTGGTATGCTGTGACAGTCCAACCAGATAAACCTGTGACACACCTGCACCTAGATTCATTCTGACCAGATTTTAGCTGGAAAAATCCTGTTTCATCTTCAATACATCAGACATGACCTCTGCAGCTGTCAGGGTTTTTATGTACCGCTTCTTTACGAATAAACTAGTAAATAAATATGTCATCAAGTTTGCTTTAAAAGTACCAAGTAGTGATGCAGGGGGAGGAAAGATGCATCAAGATGCATTGATAAACATTTTAACATCAAATCGCAGCCCAGATGTTGAATATGGAGCTGCCAGGCATGATTGGTGTGACAGAGGACGATGATGCAAGGGATAGTGTGAGATGGAGGCAGATGATCCGCGATGGTAACCCCTAAAGGAAGCAGACAAAAGAAGAAGACTAGCAAGTGAATTTTTCTTTTTTTTTTTAGAAAAGTTTAACTCATATGGAAATCAATGGCTTAATGATTAAACACCCAACCAGAAATCAGCTTTTCTTCTGTCATTCAAACTGAAAGAACATATCATTCTCTAAATGTTGTTCGACCCTTTTGAAGATTCAACAAGTTATAATTTTATATCATTTCTACAACCCAAAAGTGTTTGCCACCAAAGGCAATCAAGATTATACAGAACTCCAAAAGAGATCCCTAAAGCATCATTCATTTAGCTGAGTGTCTTTCTCATGGCTACTTTATAGGAGGAATTTGTGAAATGGAAGGGCTCCCTCTTCTTTCGCTTCATGGTGGCTCTGGTTGACCCGGTTCCTGCCATTGCCAGGTAAATCACAGTGTGCATACACAGACAGATGATCACTAATCAAATAAAAATTAGTTTTGCCAGCTTCACTGCCTCTTCATGACATGTGCATCAGTGTCCTATTGAGTAATTTTGAAAAAAGATACCACATTGGCATTTTTCAGATTGAAAATGAATTTGTGTCTTTATAAAATACATTATGTAGCATAATGAAATCTGTATGTACAAACACAAAGTGGAATTGTATACATAAATCTTTGAATCCCTAATTGACAGTCAAAAGATACACTCAGCAAGCACTTTAGTAGGAATGCCAGTTCATGCAAAGGCAGCAGGTGATAGGCTCAGAATTTGGTGTCAGCAGCATGAATCCCTGAATTTAACTTGCCTTGTGTCCAGGCTGCAGGGGGGTAATGGTGCTAGGAATAGTTTATTTTCCTGCACTGAATAAAGGTTTGAATGCCACAGCTCATTAGAGTATTGTTGCTGTCCATCATCACTTAGGGGCAGTTTGCCATCTTCTAATGGCGTGTTCCTTCAGAATAATGCTCCAAAGTCATTTTAAGGTGCTTTCACAAAAGTGATAGTGATTTCCATGGTCTCCCATTCAGCTGACCTGAAATACCTTTTACCTCTTTTTAACCAGTGTGGTGCTGGTGCAGAGCCACTTATGTTTGAGAACCAAATGTTACATAGCATTACTAACAGACATAATGCATAATCCCAAAGGAATGTTTCAACCAGCTTTTGCAATCCATGAAGTCCTTTGGGCAAGGGGAGGCCTAATCCTGTAGTGAATGCTTTTCCTAATAAGTGTCCCTAAGTGGTCACATTTTTACCACATTATCAACTGACGTGCTTCTTGTTTGCTTTGCCAGTCTCACTGAATACTGCCTGCTACACCTGTTGCTGAAGAAGAACCCAGAAATGTTCAGCCACCACTTCATTGAGTGCATCTTCCATTTCAACTCCTACAGCAAACACAAGTCCTACAACAAGTTCCCTCAAAGTGAGAGGTACGAAGCTGCCTTATTTCTGATCCAGATAACATTCAGCTTCATTTCTCCTTGGTATTTGTTAACATAATTCAATTTTTGTTTGGTTTATTCTTTATTTTTTTAACATTCATGCAGAGAAAAAGTTCAGTTCTCCCTGAAAGGAGAACAGTACCGTGAGAAACGCTTTCGGATCTACCGCTTCCTGTTGGAGCACTTTACAGATGCTCAGCGCTTCTACATCACCAATAAGATCAACCAGACGATTTTAGGTAAACACGCCTGTGGACTTGAAAGAAGAGTAAACATCTTGGCATTTTCTTTGTAGATTCTGGCCTGTTGCTAAGTTGGCCAAGAGCAGTATTAACCTGAAGGCAATCCCTTGTCCCTTTGTGTTTCTTACTTTATCCTATATCAGCATGCTTTGCAGATGAAGAGCTGCCTCTGGATGCAGATGGTGCTGAAATTTTGTCAGAGACCTTCAACATCTTGAGTCTTAAGGAGATGAAGCTGCAAGCTATATCTAGTTCAGCAGGAGCTGCTACAGGGGAGGAAGCAGTGGAGGAGAACATGGCCACCATGGCCAAAGCTGTTCTGCAGGCTGCACAGAAGAAAGTGGTGTCACAGGTGACCAATTCTCTACATGCTGCTTTAAACTCAGCTAAACTGAAAGTTATTTGATTCCTTTGTTGCTTGTCTTTTCTCTCTTCTCTTTCCCTTCCCTCATCTTTTCAACTGGTCGAGGCAGTTGGTTGCCACTCCCCGAGCCTGGGTTCTGCCAGATAATTATTCCTCATTGCTCAAAGGGATCTTCTGATCTTTCTCAGCTGCATAGTGACAATGACACAAAGAAATGCTCTTGTATGACCTAACCAATGAGGTGACACTTTACAAAAATTGAGAGGTGAAAGATGAGCACAAAATGACACACGTTGTAATTGCTGAAGAGCACCACACTTTGGAGTTATCACTTCTCGATTACTTGTGCTTGGCGAGGCCTGTTTGAAGACACAAGAGTACGATTGTGATGTCTTCATCAATGAAATGAGTACAGAATCTCAGAGATTATCAAATTACAGAACACCAGCGATGATGCGGAATTTTTTTCTGTATGGTGACACCTATCGTTCTGCAGAAGACTGCAGCAAGTCTGGCACGCCACAAAGTACCAGTATAAATGGTTAGGCTGTGGTGACATCACACATGGCGCAATGCAGTGACCATAAAGTAAGCTTAAGAGATAAGTTAACTGCTAAATAAAATTTTTATTAATTGTGAATTAAATAGTTATAATTATGAATAAACACATTTTCAAATTGGAATGCTTTCCTCCCCAATATTGAATATGTAATCACATCACTGTGTTACAAATAAATGTGTTACTACCTAAGATAAGTAAGATTCACTGAAGGTGAAGCTCCACTCAGTATCCTGTTTTAATCCACAGGTCCAGAAGAAGACCTTCATAGAGAACACAGTTCCTCTCATCATCAGCCTAAAGAGTCTGCTGGAGCAGAAACGCTCTCCTGTTCTCAGAGATCTCATGGCCTACCTCCAGGTGAGACCAGCATGGACGAGAGTGTACTCTGCACATTCATTTGGGTAGTTAATGTATAATTAACTTATTAAAATGGTGATCTGCATCAACTAGGGAAAAAAATCCACTGTACTGCATTAGTTGCAAAGCATCAACAGAACAGGTTATGCTTATATTTCTACTCTTCCACATCTTAAAAAAAAAAGTGTATATCTTTTAAGGATGCACTAGATCAGGCCAGTAGAGGAAAATATACGCACTATAAATGAGAAACAGAATATTCTGGGAAAGGTATGCAAGGTCCCGAGAGGTTAGCAACCTTTTGCAATTGCAGCCTTTGTGTGTCTCGACACCAGGTGACCATGCAGGACTACCGTAATGAGGTGAAGGAGTTTTTCACTGGAGACGAGCAGCTGGCTGCTGAAATTGAGTTTGCTCTGAAGACAGCAGAGAAGGAGAGGGAGATGCTGGAACAGATGGACAACTGCAGTCTGGCAGTAGATGCCAAAACGCTAAAGGCACAGGCAAGAACAACACTGCATGTACAATTCTGACTACAGCTTAAAAACACCAATAATAATTTATATTAAAATCTCAGTCATTTTGAGGTGACCCAGTACTTTGGAGGGAATTATATATATTGTTTTAATAATATGAGGAAATGTGTGAGTGTGCATGTATTTTTAAACAGATTTGACTTCACTACAATATTTAGAGTGATTACTGAGAGACCTGCATTGTTTTTTAGTTTTCTTATATTGCCTTCCATCAGATTTTTGGCATGCTACTTGGTACCTTGTTGCTTACAGCTAAATATATTTTTCTGTTGTGACATGAAATGCTAAAAGACAATAAGTTATTTATTTACAATGAACAAAACAAGCAAATAGAAAAAAATACTGGCATATCGCCTATCAGGAGTTTTAAATTTTTATTTTAAACATCATTATCAGCCTAAAATTTCACAGATGGTATATCCCTAGTTCCAAAACTATATTATATGTTTAGATTATTTTTTATGTTCATTTTTACAATCAATATGACCCAGTGAGTGTGCAGAATTTGTTGCAGGTATGTGCAGTCACAAATTTCTTTCAAGCTTTAAAATACTACCAGAATTTAAGTCTTTCAGTCAAAGTGTGTGTTCAATCAAAGTGTGATTTTTACTTTACTATTTATTAATTCCAAAATGATGGCTTTTAGCTGAGATTTTCTAAACTGATTTCAGTAATACAGAATTATCTGCAGAACTTCATAATAGGGACAGAAATATAGCCATGAGATCCTCTCTTAAAATGTAAACGTCATTCTCCATTGAGGTTTTCTAATTTAAAATTAGCCTTAATTGATTGGTAACCCACCATCAAGCTGTAATTAAATGCAGTAGAGGCCATATTTCCTCTGTGTTCCCCAATTCTTAAATATCATGATGAGGAACTTATGGAACTGTGGCTCAGGTGTCGAGCTGGATGTCTACTAATCACAGGGTTGGTGGTTTGATCCCAATCTCCATTTCCCAAGAAAGCTCAGCAGTCACACTGTAATTTCTCCAGTAATGGCATATTTTAGTTAAATAAGCTTTACTAAAACATAATGAGTAGATCTGAAAGCACTTTTGATAACTGGTTAATTACTTAACCAGAACTATTAAAACTTAAGCTGACTTGCTGCATTAGTCCTGATTTATGTCACAGCAGACTAAATATATTTGGATTTTGGACTGTTTATTGTAGGAAAACAGACCCCTGGAGACTTTGGAAAAAACAATCAACAACAAACATAACTAATCAATAATATTAGTAGCGAACTGAATGATGAAAATTAAGTGAAGTCCTAATAGCTGGTGTTTAAATTACAGGCCTTACCTTACTTTTTACATTTAGACCTTTATAGAAGTTAGAATGTGGATGTTTTCTCTGGATGAACTTTTCTTCTAGTAAGAAAATCAGCCATTCAAGCAGTCAGTCCTTTGAATTGTATGAATATGCTACACAGAGGTTATTTATTTATTTTTATATTAATCAGGGTTCAGTCCAGGGCTCTCCCATCAGATCCAGGACCCTGCTGCCATTTAACTTTGCCACACCGCAGCCACCACGTCCAAACCCTCAGTCTGCCAGACTGCCACTCACTGACCGGTAGGTTTCCAACAGCACGAGGGACTCCACACTGCAGCTTTCCACTGTTTGATGGCTGTACATTATTTGAGGGTCCATTAACTTCGTGTGACCAGTAATCACCTGATCACCAGATTGAACCATTAGCTTTTTTGTTCAAACTTAGCCTTAAATGTTAGCATTGAGCATAGAAACAGTGAAAAGGACAAGCGCTGGAAATGACCTGACCACATTTACTAGTTTATATTTACTGTAGGAAAACCTGTAAATTTCCACTTTGCAAGATTCTGCTGGTTCCTAATTCAGTACAGTGTGCAGGTACGCCTAAACCTATTTGTGTGTGTGTGTGTGTTTTTGTTTGTTTGCTTATCAGGCGTGTGCACAGATCCAGGAAGGAGGAAGATATCCAGTCTAAATCTATCACTCTGGAAGGAACAGGTAAGATTCACTGGAGGCTAAAAGTAGAATTCACTGTGTTGAAGGAACGTCAAATCACCTTAATGTCTGCTAAGTGGAGAAGCTCAGGAGGCAATCACTGTACCCAGGGGAAAAATGTGGGGGAAAATCTTATATAACTGAGATGGTAAATGGTAAATAAACTGGTTCTCATATAGTGCTTTTCTACTCTACTTGAGCACTCAAAGCACGAGATTCAAAAAAGATTCAAGTCAAGATTTCACAATTTAAATTTGTTAAGTCTCACATGTCCCCAGAATGTTATTATGTCTTATTTACTTTTTTAATTTTAATTTAATGGCCAATAAAGGAAAATTATTTGCCTATACCAGTAGCTAATATCGATCAGTCAATATACAGCTCTGGAAAAAATTAAGAGACCACTCCAAAATTATCATTTTTTCTGATTTTGCTTATAAATAGCAAAATCAGAGTATACGTTTGAGTAAAATGAACATTTTTTGTTTTATTCTATAATCTACTGACAACATAACTCCCAAATTGCAAATACAAATATTTTCATTTAGAGCCATTTATTTGCAAAAAATGAAAAATGGTCAAAATACCAAAACAGGTCCAGTGTTTTCAGACCTCAAATAATGCAAAAAAAACCCCAAAAAACAAGTTCATATTTATTTTTAAACAGCACATTACTAATGTTTTAACTTAGAAAGTGTTCAGAAATCAATATTTGGTGGAATAACCCTGATTTGTAATCACAGCTTTCATGCATCTTGGCATGCTCTCCGTCTTTCACATTGCTGTTGGGTGATTTTATGCCATTCCTGGTGCAAGAATTCAAGCAGCTCAGCTTTGTTTGATGGCTTGTGACCATCCATCTTCCTCTTGATCACACTCCAGAGGTTTTCAATGGGGTTCAGGTCTGGAGATTGGGCTGGCCATGACAAGGTCTTGATCTGGTGGCCCTTCATCCACACCTTGATCGACCTAGCTGTGTGGCATGGAGCATTGTCCTGCTGGAAAAAGCAGTTCTCAGAGTTGGGGAACATTGTCAGAGCAGAAGGCAGCAAGTTTTCTTTCAGGATAACCTTGTACTGGTCCAAGGTTAATTTTGGAGTGGCCTCTGAATTTTTTCCAGAGCTGTATATTTTTGCTCCATCTACTGTGATCTGGATTGGCTCAGTAGACAT
>VUQI01033394.1:0-12300 GCA_015106735.1 Paratilapia polleni | reverse complement strand
ATGTTCTAACCTCTGCAGTAAAATATTGTGGTCAACGGTATCGAATGCTGCACTGAGGTCTAACAGGACAAGCACAGAGAGGAGACCACTGTCAGAGGCCATAAGAAGGTCATTAGTAACCTTCACTAGAGCTGTTTCTGTGCTGTGATGAATTCTGAAGCCTGACTGAAACTCTTCAAGTAAACCATTCCTCTGCAGATGATCAGTCAGCTGTTTTGCAACTACTCTTTCAAGACTTTTAGAAATAAAAGGAAGGTTAGAGATCGGCCTATAGTTAGCTAAGACAGCTGGGTCAAGAGAAGGCTTTTTAAGTAATGGTTTACTTACTGCCGTCTTAAAGGCCTGTGGTACGTAGCCCGTTAATAAAGATAGATTGAGTATATTTAAGATTGAAGCATTAATTAATGGTAGGACTTCTTTGAACAATCTTGTAGGGATGGGGTCCAATAGACAAGTTGGATGTACTGGATGGATAAAGATGCAGTCTATATTAAAAACAACTCAATCAAGTCACTCCCAAAATTGTGAACTTAAAACCACCAACGTCCTTTGAAATGGTTGGTGTGCAGCCTTTTCAAGTTATCTTCTATGTTTCTGTGAAAATCTAATTTCCTTAACTGGAACACCTGCCTTCAAGAGATGTCTCTAGAAGTCACTGCCACAGAGGTTCACTTATTTTTTTCATCCTAGACTCTGAGTTTACAATGTGAAAAAGTAAAAGAAGCTGTGGTGGAAATCTGAAACATATTAAAGACTATGAGGCTCCAAATTATCTTTTATATTTTTTAATGAACCACTGCAAAGGGACCAGATACAGACTGAATGAGGGCTGTGACCATCTGATGGCAAAGACAGGGAAACCCTCAGCCTTTAAAGCATGCTTATCACATACACAGAGTGTCTGCTGCTCATCGATGACAAAACAATGTTTACTCAAGCATAACACAGAAGAATCTATTTCTTCTCCCTAAAAGCTCACACCAAGTGTCCCTGTTTCACAGCTCCAGGTGCAAATTCGTGTACTGAAAGAAAGTCACGTTACAACAGTTACACGTAGAACAGAGAAGGCTACTACATATATGCAAATTACATGTGTAGACAATTATACAACAATGATCAACTTGTATTATTCTACTACAGGAGTGTTTGTGTGTTATTAGTTTAATGTTTTTATATAATTGTGACTTGATGACCATTAGAGCACATTTTATGAGTAATAAATGCAGAAATCTTGTTAAATGTTTACCTTCAACTGCATGCGAACATATCTCTGCATTTTATATTTTAAATCTTTTTTTTTTTACATTTCTCAGACAGTCAGTGTTTTCAACCACTTTTCATAATATTTTCTTTAAAGTTGTATGCTTAATATCATAACAGAAAAAAAAAGCTCCTCAATGTGTTCGACTGTGCATCTCAACCCCTCACTCATAAGATAACATAATATAATTCCTCCTTGTGAAGATCTCCCAAAGTATGTCCTACCTCTTTTAAAGTGAGAACTGCATAAATCAAAGTGCGATAGGTGCCATTTTCCTAACCAAACCAGGCTTTTCCCGGAAAGTTTTCCAATCACCTATGAAGCCAACATCTTTTCTGGACATCTCCTAGCTTTCTAGAACTGGAACAATGACTGGATGTGCCATCACTGATGAGATCAGGCAAGGATCAGTCTGACATTGTTTTGTCCCCAACTCTTCCACTGGACTGAGATCATACCACACTTCGCTATCCAGGTCCGAGTACGCTTCAGTTATTCTAAGTATCTCAACTTGTCTGTCTTGCACTCACTTGCTTCTCTCTTTCACACTCACAGAAAAGAGCTCTTGCATGACTTAATGCATTTTGTGGCTTAATTGGGACCACTTTTAAAATTGGTGACAATGTTCTCTCACATGGCTTATAGATTTTTTTAATTAGTTAAAGTGATTTTCACATAGGCGTGAGAAAGTGCTGGAGTACTATGCTTTAGCGTGCTTAGTGATCACTCTATATTTGTACTGCGCCAAGGCCCACGAGGAGAGGTACACTTAACTGTGCAGCGATCACACTAGTCAAACAAACTGGAGCAAACATGCTCGGATACAGTACAGATTGCCAAGTGTGAGTGGACTCTTAGTTTATTCATATTTATCTGTAGCTACTGATTTCCAGTATGATTTAATGCAGGCTCTGGCCCCAGGAAAGCATTCGACTATGCTCACTGGTCTGACCATGTCCATCCCTTTATGAGCACTGGTCAATGTTGCATATATATGTGACAAATGATATGATGTGATTATACTATACCAACACGCTAGTAACTGTCATTAAAGTAATTACACATTTGGTTAATATTAAATTTTCAGCTTAAAAATACATCAGAGATAATTATTTTTTGTGGTTTACTGATGTAACTAAATGTGTTCTTACTGTTGCACCAAATAATCAGAATACTTTAATCTTTCACCGCAACCAAATGGTGGCATTTCATGCATCTCTGCAGAATTTCCTCCTGGGTAAATCAGAAACAAAAAGGTTTTCCCTCCGGTGTGTCTTGAAAATTTTCCTATAGTTAAATCTTTTAACAGAAACACTACAACTGAATGTTTTTTTTTGTTTTTTTTCATGTGTGGACACTCTTGTGTCTCTTTAGATCCTCTAATCGTGAATATCTTTTATTACAAACATTGCAAACAAATGGTTTCTCTCCTGTGTGAACTACCATGTGTCTCCTCAAAATTCCTAGCTGTGAAAATTGTTTACTGCAAACTTCACAAACAAAAGGTTTCTCTCCTGTGTGGACTCTGGTGTGCATCTCAAGATTTCTCTTAGTGTTAAATCTTTTACCACAAACATCACAACCAAACGGCCTCTCCCCTGAATGGACGTTCATGTGTCTCTCGAAATGGATTCTCTGACTAAAATTTATACCACAAATACTACAGTTAAATGGTTTGCCCCCTGTATGCACACTCTCGTGTCTTTTTAGATCGCCTATTTGTGAAAATCTTTTATGACACACATCACAACCAAATGGTTTCTCTCCCGTGTGGATTCTCATGTGTGTCTTGAAGTTTAAACTCTGCGTAAATCTTTTACCGCAAACATTGCAAATGAAAAGTTTCTCTCCTGTGTGGATTCTCATGTGTGTCTTAAGATAATACTGATCTCTAAATTTTTTTTCACAAACATCACAGCTGAATGGTTTCTCTCCCGTGTGGCCTCTCATGTGTCTATTAAAATTATATTGATCTCTAAATCTTTTTTTACAAACATCACAACCAAATGGTTTCTCTCCTGTGAGGCCTTTCATCTGTGAATCTACATTTTGCTTCACCCTAAAACATTTCTTATTAACCAAACAGGTGGAAGACCTTTCCACTGAGTGACTTGTCATATCACTTTTTACACCTGACTCATGAGTGCTGCTCTCCTTCCAATCACCATCACTGTCTTCTGTTTCAAGTTCAGAATCTGACCAATGTTCCTGCCAATCATCATCATTGTCGTCATCATCGTCATCATCAATACTGACTTCAGTTTCATAAGAGTCGGAGACCTTTCCACCAGTACTCGGTTGCAAATGATGGTTCAGATCTGGGTTCCAGGCTGGTTCTGCTCCTCCACAGTCCCCTTCATTAGTTTCTGTTTTTATCTGTTTGCCTGAGCTGCTGGTTCGAGGCTCTGCCTCTCTGTTTTCGCCAGTTGGCCTCTGATGAAGCTGTGAGAACTGAGGTTTCTCTTCTTCATCTTCACCCTTTATGGAAACGGCAGTAAATAGGAACCTATCATCATCCTCCTCCAGCCTATTAAGTTGCACTCCATCGTGACCAGGTAAGCGCTCCTCCTGTTCCTCTTTAATGTGGATGAGGTCTGGGTCCTGCTGGTCCAGACATGGGCTCCAAGGAACCTCTTCTTTAATCACCAAGATCTGCTGGACATCTGCAGTGAACAATAAACACACATGCACATTATGAACACCGGTGACTTTGTGTATTTACAAGTTTCCTTAGATGTCTTATTAATATTTAATGCATTGCAAATGTGTTTCTGTGACCTTTTCTGGAAAACTAACAAAACTTAGAAACTAAGATGTGAGTCTTTGGTGAGTTCACAATCAGTTCAGATTTGATTCACAATTGAAAACAAAGCTGCAATGTGCTAACAGCACGCTTACATTTTTATCAAAAATGATATGCAGACAAAGGATTTAAAAAAAACAAAAAACTGATTATGTAGACACATTTATACATTTCCTAAAAAGTCTAGGATATTTAAATCTGATGATCAAATGATGCACACTTCTTCTATTAGCCTTTATATTAAGTGAAAACAAATATTTGATATTATGAAGCTTATGCTACAAAGTGCTACCAGGACAGACATCTTCTCATGATGGTGTTTGGGAGATTTGACCAGGATGCAAATCACAATAGAGATACAAACTAAATGACATGAATGAAAATAAGAGAATGAAAAGCTAATAAGAGTCTTGTCATGAAGATATTTTAAGCTCCTCTCAACCACAACATGCACATTTCACACAACCACAAGTCTAGTGGCAACTTGTTGAGGACACACTGGAAAAGACCTTCTCTATGTATATTGACTGCAAGTTTAATGTGCAAAATATCTTGAAATCAATGTTTGATATAGGAGAAGCAGCCCATTCCTAAACCAGGATACCTGCAGGCTGGGAAGCCTCATCAGCAGCAGAAGAACACAAGGCTAGAGGCTCCTCCTCTCTCTTGTCTTCAGCTGAACTCTGATGAATCTGTGAGAAATGGGGTTTGTCTTCATCATCTTCACTCTTCACAGGAACATTAGTGACTGAGAACCTAGTGGTATCAGCTTCCTCCAGCCCACTGAGCAGTTCCTCCTGTTCCTCCTTAATATGGAGAAGGCCTGGGTCCTGCTGGTCCAGACTCATGCTCCAGGGAACCTCTTCTTCAATCTGCAACATCTGCAGGAAACAGTGACACACGCACATGTACGTTATGTACAGCTGTTACTTTGTGTATTCATGCAGGTTCTCAGTACAGAAATTGCAATTACAACCATATGAAACTGTAATTACACAAATGTCAGCATTTCTGTGCCAGTTTTCATTATATTGAATTCAATTCAATTTAATTCAGTTTTATTTATATAGCGCCAAATCACAACAACAGTCGCTGCAAGGCGCTTTACATTTTAGGGTAAAGACCCTACGATATTAGACAGAAAACCCCCAACAATCAGACGACCCCCTATGAGCAAGCACTTGGCAACAGTGGGAAGGAAAAACTCCCTTTTAACAGGACGAAACCTCCCGCAGAACCAGGCTCACGGAGGGGCAGCCATCTGCCGCGACTGGTTGGGGGTGAGGGGAAACAGAAGAGAGCAGAGGGAGACAGGACAAAAGACACACTATGGAAGACAGACAGAGTTTAATAATAATGATAAAATGCAAATGGTGTATAAACACATGGAGAGTAAAATGAAGTGAGGAAGATGAAGAGGGCGTCATGGGAAGCCCCCAGCAGCCTAAGTCTATTGCAGCTTAACTAAGGGATGGTTCAGGGTCACCTGATCCAGCCCTAACTATAAGCTCTATCAAAAAGGAAAGTTTTAAGCCTAATCTTAAAAGTAGAGAGGGTGTCTGTCTCCTGAATCCAAACTGGGAGCTGGTTCCACAGGAGAGGGGCCTGAAAGCTGAAGGCTCTGCCTCCCATTCTACTTTTAAATACCCTGGATAAACACAGCTGGGTATCATCTGCATAGCAATGAAAATGTATGCTATGTTTTATAATACCTTTATAATACCTGACAAACTCTGCAAATGTAAATCACTAACTACTTACCCTTAAAACCCTTTAAAAAAAAGTGCCACTGTATAAAGGAATATTTAAAATATAAAACACTATAGTCTAAAAACCTGCATGAATCCAGTGGAAAGTGGAAACTGAATTTTTACAGTGATGTTTATGGGTGATTTGGACTTCTGTGGTGAATCTTTGGAGCGCTAATGGTGTAACCTACGTAAGTGGCGGACGTCGTTGCTGGCATTTATGCTTGTGCATGGTACATTATATGTTAATTTACCTTGTGGTCGCGTCCGGGTGTTTTACATGCGGTGCCTACCGTGGTAGAAACAATATAATGCTGGGACTTATTTCCCTCCAGCGTCCCCAGGCTTTGTTGTGGTCATTTTTTTTTTTTTCGAGGGCAAACCTATTTGTCCCTCAAGTTTTTCCACTTCTTTGTAGATTCCCTCACATCCATTCCAACAGTTTCGACAATCTCCCTCCAGGAATTTGCTGACATTTTTAAGTCCTTATATTGATGCTATGATTATTATTCCTTATAATGAGGCGATGATTGTTATTTTCTCACTGATAGTGAAAAAGTAGCTGGAAATGCACAGGAGGAATCAACAGTACTGAACAGGCCAATCACAATAGCTGCAGGCTGTGTCAAAGCGACGTGTAGTTACATTTCTATAGAGGCGCACATCAGATTATGTTGTAGGGTTTCAGAGGGGTTTGCGGTTACGACGTAACTACAGCGTAGATTTAATGCTGAAGCAAAAATTCCCAGTTAGGTGTATTTTGTTATGGTTTTGTGTATGAGTATGTTTAGTTTTGGTTTTGTAACCATGTTGATCATTTAGTAGTTGGTCACATGGGTATGGGCGGTGTTACTGAGGGTGAGCTGAACACTATTTTGTTTTTGTTGACTGTCACCTTTTTGTGATTAATGTGATACTCTTAAATTATTTTATTTTATTATGATTTACTTTTAAATTATTACAGTGTGCCAAAAAAAACAAAAACAAAAAAAAAACAGTTGCGGCTCTGTCACATTAAGAGCGGTTCCAAACCAGCTAGCTTTAAGTGGAAGTGGTTATAAAGTCCCAAACACTAATAAAGATTTACTAACCACATGCTGTGATGGAGGAAAGTCCACACACTTATGGGTCCGTGTGACTATTTCAGGACTGTCTCAGTAATAAATTAAATTAAATGGATGTCATGGACATTTTGCACATGTTTGTGCATGTTTTTGAAAAGTGCATCATAATTTAATTTTTATTGATCTTTGCTCACTCCCTCTGCCATTCTCTTTCAGTTAACATTGTCTAATCATAGACCAAAGAACAAGACAGAAGAAAAGAATGAAGACAAGCAAGAGCATTTTGGAAATGTTAATGAAAACACCTGAATCAAACTGAGATTGAATGTACCAAAGCTTGTTGCTGTTCTTTTTTTTAACAAAGAGACCCTTCAGCAGCTGAAAGTATGACTCCTTAAGGTGTTAGACTCATCACAAAGCTGGGGAGTGTAGGGGACAGGTTGGAAGTGCATAGAATAGAGAAAAATACCTGCACATCCACAACCAAAAATGGGGCAGGTGCTGGGCTGAAAACATGAGTCAACACATGAGAAAATCTACAGCTGGCACACTGCAGAACTTCAGTTTTACCTATTTATTCCATCTCAGTAGTTGCAATGTTTTGAGCATACCAGCTCTTCATCAGATGAAGTCTGTTGAAGAGCTGGTGTGCTCTTGGTCGAAAAGCATAGGAATGTTTCTGAGTAAAGTGACCTGAAAGTATTGGCGTGGCAGCCATAATAAGAGCTGTTTGAATCCTCTAAATACTGAATAAAGGTGCCTTTATGAGAGAAGATGAGAAAATGCTGTCCCACAGTTCAAAGATGTGCACCATCTGACTGTCATTAAAAACAGACAACGTAACTATAAAGTGACACAGATCATGCAAAGGTTAATTAACATTGTGTTTTCCATTTCATGCTACAACCTGCTGATATGAACCTTCAACAACAGGCTGTTAAACCCATAGTTTACCTGTGAACATTATCCATTACTGCAGCCTTCAGGATCTGCAGTATTTAAATGTGATGTCAGTCACAGGAAGCCTAAATAAAAGCAGGAGTCACACTGCATCATCTCTCCAGCAGGAAGTGAAAGATGAGTGGGTAGGAAAACATTTAATTTCACTTTACAAACGTTCCTGTTTATTTAAAATTATAATGAAGTGATATCTATCTTTTATATGAGCTGCATGAAACAACACGTCAACAACAGGCTGGGCATCCATTTATGCATCTTTGAGCTTTTTCTAGCTGTAGTTTCACCTCAGCAGAGCCTGGTCAACAACATCCAGCATCACATCAGCAGTCAGATCCTCTCAGCACTGCACTTCCCTTTTCCTAAAGCCCGTTTTCCTTCACTGCATTTCCCACTGATGTCAAGGAGAAGTGATTAGGAAAAGAAGGTAGGAGGAGATTTTTTTTTTTTAATCATTATTAATTTATTTATTTTTGTCTTATTCGACCGCACCCACACATTCCTCTCCAGGGTTTTTTTTGGAGTGCCACGTCTCCTCCTTACATAATGTCTCTGAGTGCGTGTGCTGCCTCCTGCAGGTTTTTGTGCTGGTAACGAAGCCCGTGGAAATGTGCAGCCAACGCGATCAAAGAACAAACTGCATTTCCACCTGCAGAAGAGATTACCTGTGCAGCAGAGGCTGAGAGCTTCAGCGTCACTCTGAAAACATCTGCCCGCCGTCACTGACGTCCGCCCGGGCGAGCCGTTTCCTGCGCAGACGCCTCTCCAAGTTTACTTTCGATTCTTTGTGTTTTGACGCCTCAAAAACTTCATTCTGTTTTTATTAATGATTATCCTCCGTCTGCAGGACCGACACAGCAGCAAGAAGGCCAGCTACATGACAGTCAGTCCGACATTTGTTTTATTCCCTCTTGCAACGCAGTCCAGACAATAGAAAGTTCCTACTCCCGAATTGTATCATCTCCTAACATATTTAGGCTATAGTATATACATTTATTTAAGGAGAAGTCACCTACCAGTAAGAAAGTGTAAAATGCTCTTCTGCCTTCAAACTCCTGCTTGAATAAAGTATAATGCAGCATGGTCCATTTCAGAGTCTATATTAAATCTCTGAATTGTGGTTACTGACTCATTAATGTGTTTGCCTCTTCACTTTTGCATCTGGATATTATCTGAATGACTTTACATGCTGCTGGATAGCTTTATCTATAATAATTTGCATAAAATATTAATTGATTCACATTTTATTTTCAAAATCTAAACAAGCAACTAAAGTTTAGTACTAAATGTTACATACAGCAGCATAACATGAAAATATTTGAAAGCAAGTACATAAAAACTGAACTTAAATCTAGTTCTTAATTCAATTTATTTAGTTACGTTCCACCATTATATCTTCTTCTTTCATATATATTATTTTATTTGTTATGCAGAGGGACAAACGAAGCATCAGAATGTACATAGTTTACAAAAAGAAAGAAAAAATAAATAAAAATGTATACCTTTGGATAATACAGTATAACACAATGTGTTTGTGTCACCTTCTGAGAAAAAACACAGCAAAGAAAAAGAGAGCTCATGTACACGTGCAAACCCACCAACAAATAACAGAAACAATTTCAAGTTTCTCTCTCTCACATCTGGAGTTAAATAAAACCAGTGGCAAAAATCATGTAATCAGAATTAGAATCAGAATCAGAATCAGAATAATTTTTATTGCCAAGTTTGTACACAAAAGAGGAATTTGTCTTGGTGTCACTGTGCCATGGTGTCATGGTGCAATACAGTGGTAGACACACATTCAGACAGACATTCACCCAATCATTCCAAACTATTTCAGAGGTGGAGCCAAGGCAAACTGCTAATATTTTCCTTAGCAACCTGTACATGGGATACCTGCATACAAATTGTACTAATCACTAACCTTATTTTTTTCTTTTTGTTTTTTTAATACAGGGTGCTGATTTAGCTCACTGGGTTGTGGGGGGTGACTTGTATGATGCAAGGTCAGCACAGAGGCCTGGGTTCAATTCTACTCTCAGTTATTTTCTGCATATTTCTTCACCTGTGCATGCACTCCCTTCTTCACTGTCCTGACCAGCAACAAAAGGCTAAAATGCCCAAAAACAAAACACTTTTTTTCACTGTTTGCAGAACTATTATTGTCCATCTAGTTGGTTGGTGATGTGGTGATGGTCAACTAAACTACCCATGCATGCTAAAAACTGGCAAGCCGCTCAGATATGCCTACCCAGGCAACTGATTAACATCTTGACAGGGTAGCACAGTGGTGGACTGGTTAGCTGTGTCACCTCACTGCAAGAAGATTGGTAGTTCAAATCCCTGCTGGAGCCCTTTTGTGTGAAGTTTGCATGATCTCCCTGTACTCCAGCTTCTGCAGTGGATTTGAGGTAGATAAAGTACTGTATGAGTGTGTGTTTAAAAGCACTATACAAATGTGAATGCATTACATACATGTCCAACTACTACAGGCTACAAAACCATATTGTGAAGACAATCCCAACCAAAATAGCTGTTTGCTATTTCAAATGTGATACCCAACAATACTGTTTAATTTTGGTGTGGCGTATATCAACATTTCTTTCACTATGGTACCTGTTACTGACAAGAGGACAACGGGAGTTAAGTGAATCCTGTGTGCAGGTTTATTCATTTGCATAAATGCAGTTGCTATGGCAACTTGATTAATAGACAACTACACATTCCACAGTTTGTTACATTTTGATGACAATTCTGAAAACCTGTATAAATGATTTACCAAACACATTTTAAGAAAGAGATGGTGGTACAAATTAACTGTATGTACTTATCTGTTACCTAGCAACAAAGCAAACATCGTTTTGTATTCTTTTGACACAGGTTTGTCTTTAAAACATGTCTACAGAAAGGTTTGACGTTCTGTAACCTAGCAACACCCCATTTTTTAATGGAGTAGATAGGATATTAGGGTAAATAAGTTTCCTGGCAACTGTTGCTAAGGAACCTGTTGGATTCAGTGGCTCCACCCCTGAAAGTGATCAGTATACTTTAAAGAATACTTGTGCCAAAATGCTCAAGCTTTTTTTCCCACTATCTGAGCAATTCCACTGAGTAATTCCATCATTTTTTGCTCCATTTGATCTGGAAAACATTATTTAATTTGCAGTTGTTAATTCATGCATCACATGTGGTTTGCCTCTAAACCACTGCAGTTTTACTATAAAATTACTATAAAATATCTCATATTTAAGATTTGTGGCAAATGATCTGGTGCAATTGAAATATTCCATCATTTTAGTCATGAAGTGTCAAAGTTTTTTTTTTTTTATTAAAAAAACAAGCACAGAGGTCATTAATTATGGTGATTAACTGACGTATATAAATTGACTATGACTTTTGTAGTGACTCCTTCGACTGTTTTCATAAATCTGTAATGAGAACCAAATGGTGGTGTCTCGTGTCCTTTCAGACTTCCCTCTGAGTAAATATTTCTCCACAAAAATTACAACAAACAGTTTACTGACTGGCCCTCATGTCAATTGTCATGTCGATTCTAAGATGTGAGTTTTGGTTAAATCTGTTTGTCCACAACATCACTGCAAAATATTTTTTGGACTTATCAAAATCAGGCTGTTAAGATCTGTTTGCGACTTTGTGTTTTCAGATATATTTTCGGCAGCTTTAATCCATCCATCCATCCTCTTCATCACTTATCCAATTCAGGGTTGTGGGAGGCTGGAGTCTATCCTTGCTGTCATGGGGTGAGAGGTGAAGCACACCCTGGACATGTCGTCAGTCCATCACAGGGTTAACACAGAGAGACAGACAACCATTCACACTCTCATTCACACCTATTGCCTATTTAGAATCACCAATTACTGTGGGGCTGTGGCAGAAAGCAGGAGTACCTGGACAGAACCCATGCAGGCACAGGTACAGCAGAAAGTCCCCAGCAGATTGGTGGATTTGAACTCAGAACCTCCTCGCTGTGAGGCGACAGGTTTAAACACTGCACCACTTTAGTATTACTTTTAAAATTACAAAAAATGATGTTGGCCCTTTTCTAGGAAACTAACAAAAACAGGAAATAAACTTAGCACAAAAAGTAAGGAAATTTGTATTTGGTCGATTATTTCTTTGTTGTAACAATGCTTCTTGGCAATAAATCTCATACCGTTGGAAAGCCTGTTTACTTCCCTTTAAATGGTGCCACATTTGTAAAGAAAATTCATTTGTGGGTTGAGCAGCAGAGTTGAGTATGTGGGTTGCGACCATGAAGAACTTGCCAAATCTTCTCTGCCAATGCCAAACAGCTTATTCTGCTGTTGACTCTTGTTTGGTGTCCTTTATTGGATTGGATGATTGAAGTCTGAAGAAACAAGACATATTGGCAATTAAACAATTTATTCATTTAACAAACAGGGGCCACAGTGGCATGTGGAAGAACCATACACAACCACAACAGCC
>VUQI01033393.1:3849-14328 GCA_015106735.1 Paratilapia polleni | reverse complement strand
CAGACTCGTCCATCGGCTTGCCAGATGGAGAAGCGTGATTCGTCACTCCAGAGAACACGTCTCCACTGCTCTAGAGTCCAGTGGCGGCGTGCTTTACACCACTGCATCCGACGCTTTGCATTGCGCTTGGTGATGTAAGGCTTGGATGCAGCTGCTCAGCCATGGAAACCCATTCCATGAAGCTCTCTACGCACTGTTCTTGAGCTAATCTGAAGGCCACATGAAGTTTGGAGGTCTGTAGCTATTGACTCTGCAGAAAGTTGTCGACCTCTGCGCATTATGCGCCTCAGCATCCGCTGACCCCGCTCTGTGATTTTACGTGGTCTACCACTTCATGGCTGAGTTGCTGTCATTCCCAATCGCTTCCACTTTGTTATAATGCCACTAACAGCTGACTGTGGAATATTTAGTAGTGAGGAAATTTCACAACTGGACTTATTGCACAGGTGGCATCCTATCACGGTACCACGCTGGAATTCACTGAGCTCCTGAGAGCGACCCATTCTTTCACAAATGTTTGTAGAAGCAGTTTGCATGCCTAGGTGCTGGATTTTATACACCTGTGGCCATGGAAGTGATTGAATTCAATGATTTGGATTGGTGAGTGAATACTTCTGGCAATATAGTGTATGTACTAAACAAAAAGAGGTCACAGGGCAGAGCCCTATGTTATCCCACATGCCATGAGGGCCATTGATAAAGTAAAATTGTCAACAGTGACTCTGAATACTCTGTTTGATAAGCAGGATGAGACCCATTTGAGTGCTGTTCCACCTAGGCCAACCGCCTTTCCAAGTCTGTTTAGGAGAATTGTATGGTCAGCTATGTCAAATGCTGCAGTCAGGTCTAGTAAAATAAGAACTGTAAGATATCCCGAGTCTGCACTCATTAAAACGTTGTGTCTGTATTGTGTTTGTTTTTTAAAGTCAGGTTGAAATTAATCAAATATGTTGATGCCTTCCCTTACATCTAAGAGCTAACTAGCTACCACTGTTCCAAGAATTCTTGAAAGCAGAGGGGATTTCGTGATTGCATGGCAATTATGGGGAAGTATTGGGTCTAAACCTGATTTCTTAAGGAGACACTGGATATATGCCTGTTTAAAATAGTCTAGGACATGGACAGATTAAATAGACTTGTTTATGCTAAGGATCCGTGGGGCTGTGACTTTGAAATCTCTCTGAACAACTTGGACAAAATAATGTCCAACTTACATGTTGTTAAATTTAGGCAACAGTGCTAATGTTACTAATGTAGATTATCATGTATTGCTTTCAGCTAAAATAAAGGCCAGTTATGGCAGAATATAACTGACTCTTTTAATCTGCACATTCATTTGATGTTCAGTATTGCTTTTTGTATGGGAGTTAAAATGAATGTGAATAGGTCCCTTGCAGTTTAACAGATTTTGAATAGTGGAGATACTTTACTGAACTCCTTGGAGGTGAGAAGTCTGAATCATGTGGGGCCAAAGTGGGCTATCATCTCAGGTGAAGACTTCAGAGGATGACCCACCTGCGCACTTAAGTTCAAGCAGACCTTCAGCACTGACATGGAGACAGGTGAGAACAAAACAAACAGAACAAGAAGATTTCCACAGAACTTGACCCTAGGTTTAAGGACCTCAAGTGCCTGCATAGAGCAGAGAGAGCTGAGATGCGGGCATTGATCGCTACCATTCTTAAGGGTGAGATGCTTTCACAGCAACCGCCAAATCTTGGAACCTCTCTTCTCTTAGTTGCTTCAGAGTCTGAATCTGATGAGGAGGAGGACCATATTGAGGTATATCTGGAGTGCTACCAAGCAATGCATGTAATTAGCATGGAGGATTGTCCACTGCAATTGTGGTTGTTCAAACATGACAAGCTAGCTGCTCACAAGGATGTGTCAACACCTGCTGCATCAGTAATTTGTAAGATGTTGTTTCACTCTGGGGATATTCTGTAGAAGTGAGTTTCCTTGTCATCTTGAAATGTGGCCAGATTTGGGTGTCTAATCAATTGCCTTTGTTCTATAAATAGGTATATATATAATTAGATGTGTTATTTTGTTGTTCTTGGGAAATTAACTTCTCTAATTCCAAATAGTAGACAAGTTAATTTCTAATTTTTTTGTTTCTAATTGTGGTTTATTTATAAAATCCTATTTCTGGAGTGTAAATGTCTGAGAAGTGTCTGAGTCTGATGTATTGAGAATGATTTCAGAATACAATGATACTGTAGTGTTAGACTACTTGCCTTAAATTTGTGTTATCAGTGTTAGAATTTAAGGTCAGTTTTATGTTTTATGTGTCTGTGTAAGAGTAAAACAAATGAAAAAAAAATGCATTTGTATGTATAAGAATATAGTGTCCACTCTTCCTAATATAATCACTTAAAAATCTTTAATTGGATATAAATTGAACTTAAAAATTCAACAGATTAAAAACGTCACATACATAGTGCACAAATGTGAGATTTACAAAGTTTTTCTGGTATTTTAGTAGAAAGTGGTTTCCTGCTTCTTTTTGGTGCATTTTATTTTCATGTTGCAGCTATCCCCTGGACTGGACCAGTGGAGCTTACTGGAGTAATGTATTATAAAGTCCAAGGCTACTGAACTACAACCAATTGTTAAAAAAAAAAAAAAAAAATGCCTAAAGGTCCCACTTGTTTCCAAAACATGTATGGTATTAACATAATACCTATCTTAAAAGAGTTGAAAACAGAGCTATATGTATCCCACTGCTTTTTTGGTCATAGGTTGCTTTTATCTGTGCATTTTTTACACCCACTTGCTTGTATTAGTATGTATAGCTGCTGCATTAGCACTTATTAGGAAAAAAAAAATCAAAAATTGCCTATCTTGCTGTTAATTTGATCATTTTAAATTTACATTAAAATTGTTAAAAAGTATTATATAAGATATATTATTCTTTCACAGTATTAAATATTAATAATACTATTAATATTGGGCACACAAGCAGCCGGTTTGCTACAAAGCTTAATTCATAGTCAGACGACTAGCATTGAGCATTGTATGGGTCCGTATTTTTTTCCTTTTTGTTTTTTTGTTTTGTTCATTTGTGAAACTGACCCAAATGGGACCTCACAGTCTGTACCCCCTTTGCACCAGCAGCTTTGGCTTTGCTACACTGCACTTCTAATGTGTTGCTCTCCCGAAACAGAGAGAGAGAGAGAGAGATCCCCTTTATATGTTTGAGCTAAGTCATAAATATTGTTAAATCATTTTGAAAGGTTATTTAGTGACTTTCACATTAGCATAGGTTGAAAGTTGGAGTGGCTGACATTTTTAGGAAGGCCTAATAATTACACACAAAAACTCTACCAACAGGCAAGCAAATTATGCTGTGTACATCATTACATGTAATGCAGAAAATATTTGTGAGGAAAGGGGTTTTATTTTTGCCTCTTGTCTGTAAAAGGTTGAGATTTACATATAAATTGACCATTTTATTTCTCCCACTGCAGCACTTGCAGCCTTTATTTAATTTGTGGTAATGAGTTCTGCTGGTATGGCACAATGTGGGGCTACTTATACAGTATATTTGAATACATATTGTCTGTTTAGGTAGTGGCCTTGTTTCTTGATAAGGCTACTGTGTCCCAATTTTTGTAAAACCTGCAGTTTTTTATGCTGGGAAGATTGGAGGAAGATAAAAACTACTACAGACAACTGTCCGAAAACAAGTTTTGTGTACTTTGGAGTGGGTTTTGTATGCAGAATGCAAAGAATGAGGCAACAAGGATTTTTCTAACCCATTATATTTCATAATAAGAAAAATATCAGATGTGTGCAATGATACTGATGAACTGTATATTCACATTTGTGAGAGAGGGCAAGATGGATTGCAAGAATGACTGATTGGGGCCCAGTAATAGTAAGTGCAATGCAACTGGGAGAGATCTCTGTATGACCTCCACCTATAGTCAAGAACTTTGTCATTATTTCAACTTTGCTGAAACAATGACAATAAATGTAGCCCAAAATCATTTTCTATTTTGGGCTCCTGTGAGCTTAAAGGATGCTCCTGTGGGAGTTCAAGAATGTCATCAGGAATCTAGGGGTCAATGTCAACGTCCCAAGAATCAGACCAGGGACTTGTGCTTCATGTTACTTAGCTCTCTTTACTGTCATTTCTTTCGACAAAGAATCTCCCAAAAATGCAGGTAAGATGAGTTGCTGAAATCACAAATGGATTAAGTTTACATTTGTAAATATGTGGAGGCTTTACTGTACTTCTGGGGTGAAGAGAGAAAGAGATCAACTGTCACCTATGGTTCTGACACCGTCCTCATTCCCATGACATCAAATGCTGTCGTTTTGTTAAAGCAGCTAGCATCTTACAGATACAAAGAAGGTGTCCTTTGGGCTCAGTCTTTTGTCACACTGGGTTTTTGGCATTAGTGTGATGGATCTTTGACACCCAACTTATCACAATTAAACACATTCAGTAAGCATAATTTTTAAAGAGCAAGGTTAATGCTGTGAAGGGGCATATTTTAATCTCAGTCTTTTCTTGAACCTAACCAAGTAGTTTTTGGAACCTAACCATCTAGTAAAAGCTAATGTAAAAAAGTGAGGGGAAATTAATAATCATACAGTTAAATGCAACACCTAAAGCTCCAAAGGGGATATGAACCATGGTCTCCAGCTGCTAAATCAAGGCACAGAAAATAAAGGGCACCTTGTGTGTGACGTGTATCTTAAATGTGAAGCCACTTGTATCCATAGTCTCATTCTTTCAGCTTTAGAATACACAACAACAGCTATTATAGATTTACTGGATGTCAAACCTTTCTAGATGGTTTCAATAAAGTATTATCTTATAGATCATCGATTGTGGCACATTTTGCTATTAACACCTGGTGAATAGACGTAGAATACTTTTCAGTGTTGAAAACTACCTCATTGACCTGTTGCCACAAGTTAAATCATAACAAGTAAAGCCACCTTTATTTATATAGCACATTAAAAAATAATAGACCAAAGGTTGACCAAAAGTGCTTTCTGGGCAGATGTATTTACATTCCACATCTCCAAAGACCCAATTACAAAACACAAAACTCACAAAAACAAACACCATGATACAAATGAAAAGCAACTCTTACCCAGTGTAAAATGGATGGATGGATGGATGGACTATGCATTACATATACAGTACAGATATTACATATACAGTACAGAACACGAACCGTAAAAAGCTGGTAATACCCCACTGTGGGGAGTGTTAAGTGGGTTTATGTTACTGTGTCAGTTAGTTAGTTTGTGCCATCAGTTCGTTCCCGAACCATAGCGACTTGATGGATAAACGTTCTATAGGAAGATCAATCCTGTGCGAGTTGATTAAGTCCAGCCAAAGTTCTTCAAGTCATCGTTGTAATGGTGTTCAGCCAACGCATTGCTGGTCTTCCTCGGCGCCTTGTTACTTCTGTTCTTCCAATCATGGTGTCCTTTTCTAGTGACTGTTGTTTTCTGATGACATGTCCGAAATAGGCAAGTTGTAACTTGGTTATTTGTCCTTCCAGTGACATTGCTGGCTTGATTTCCTCCAAGATTGATTTGTTGGTCCTTCTGGCTGTCCATGGTATTGATAAAATCCGTGTCCAGCACCACATTTCAAAAGCATTGATATATCAGCTGTCCTGTTTTCTTATTGTCCAGCTTTCACAACCATAGACGACCATGGAGGAAATCAAACTGTGTAAGCCTAATTTTCATCTGCAAGAAATGTCCTTAGATTTGAAGATTTGAAGGTCCAGTGATTTCATCGTTGCCTTGCCCATTGCAATTCTCCTTCTGATTTCCAAGGTAGACGTGGCCTCAGTATTTATCATTGATCCTAGCAGGTCCTTGACCACTTCTATTATGTCACCATCTATGTCAAAGGTGGCACCTTTGTAGTTTTCAGATGTCATTTTGGTTTTGGATATATTAAGTTGGAGTCCCATGTTGTGGCTACTGTTACTGTGTTCCATCTATCAATCCATTTTCTTCCACTTACTGTGTTATCTCTGGATAATCTAGAACAGAAGGGGAAAGAAAGGAATGGTTTTAGAATGAAAATATTCAAGTAGGAGACATGCAGCCTGCTACAAAGCTTAATTCATAGTCAGCTGACTAGTATTAATCCTTGTAATTTACAGCTAAATACCAGCTAAATGTATGGGTCAGTACTTTTTTTTTCCTTTTTGTTTTTTTGCTTGGTTCATTTGTGAAACTGACCCAAATGGGACCTCACAGTCTGTACCCCCTTTGCACCAGCAGCTTTGGCTTTGCTACACTGCACTTCTAATGTGTTGCTTTCCTGAAACAGACACAGGGAGTGTATTTGTTGTCAATCCTCTAATGAAACACTGGATAGGTAAATAAATTAAATAAACTCGGTGTAGCCATGAAAACCTTTGATTCCTGTCTGCAAAACCTTCAATCAAAAAGACAAATAAAGCTGTGCACTCCCACATTGACATGACACTTTCATCAGATCCACTGACCTTATTTTACTGCCTTATAAAAAAACACCCAAATGTTTGTACATGCGTGGCACATCTCCTTGTTTTCTATGGTCACAGGTGGAGCAGCAGTGTAACGGATTAAGTTGTTTCTGCTCTTGGAAGGCCTCTTTAAACAAGTATGCAGCATACAATGTTTGTATAATGAGCAATCCATAATTTAGTATAAACACTCACAACCTTGAATGAAAGTGAAGGCCCCTGACACAAAATGGAACAAACTGAGCTGGTACATTGGGAGTGGTTGGCAAGAAATTCATGTTAGGCATGTGCAATTATTATTATTATTATTATTTTATTTATTTTTTTTAGGTTGTTGTCACTGTCTTCATCTGAAGTCAGTGAAAAGGAACAGCCACTCTGTGATAAACTGTATTTACATTGTATTCATTCATGCTGTTACCATTAATCATATGAGCACTCAGGATCACAAGTAGCCTGCTGGTCAAACACAAAAGAAGATCTGGATGTCGTTGCTAATTTGAAGTACAGATCACCATGTGTGAGGTCATAAATTCTTTAGCTCTTTAGTGGTTTTTAAAGTTTGTGTCCAAGGCAAATCTGTATTTATATCTGTGCAATATGTCATTTTACATGTCATCAGTTCTTCTTTTGATTGTAGTCATTGACAGCCCATTAGAATCAGCATGAAAAATATGAGACTCTTTCCACCCCATTAGCATATACCTTGCCTTTTTTACCTGCCACACAATGCAGTACCTCTGGTTCAGATCCAGCACTCGTTTGAAGTAGGCCAAGTTTCTCTCAGAAGGGATGGTTAGTTTCCAAGTGCCTCTTCAGCTTCTCTGGCACCACTGTAAGGAATGCTGGCTTGACATCCCCAGTCTAGTTGAGGTTATAAGACAGATAACTTTAGTGATGTTTTTTCTTTGATCTTTAGGAAGTTGGTTGTTTTCACTGGTGGTTAGTTTTTTGCTCCACACAAGAAATTTTAAAGGATGCTGTTAAGGGGGAAATGAAAACTAAAATAGAAAAGGTAATTATAAACAGTCACTTAGTTTTATGAAATTAGCAACTCCTGGGGCTGAAAAAAGAAGTTGCAGTTCCTTAAATAGCCTCTTGGGGCTGGCTCCAAAAGTAAACCCATTCCCTTAGACTCTCATATTAAAAGTCCTTTCTTTATAGCAGAAATTAACATGCTCACAGCCTCGTACAAAAAACAATTTCCCACTTCTTGACAACTCTAAAGTTGATTTTTTTTTAAACTCACTATTTAGGTTATATTAAAGTTATGCTTTATTAGGAGTGTGTCAGCTTTGAGTGAGAGGTAGGTAGCGACACTGCTGGGTGTCTGTTAGTCTTCTACTCAACTAATTCAATTCACTGAGTAATTTTTTAAGTCTTTTAGATAGATACATAGACTTTGTCATTCAGACTATGCACCAAAACTGTGCACATCAGAATGAAAATACATTGCATGGCTCAAAATAGTGCAACAAAGGTTCTGTATATTAAAGAAATAAAACAGGGAATAAATAAGCAAAAATATGTACAGGGAACAGTCCAATGTGAGTGTGTGTATGTGTGTTTCAGTTGTGAGGAGGCTTACTGAGAGTTCAGCAGCCTGATGGCTAGGGGCAAGAAGCTATTGCAGAATCTGACTGCTGACTGTTCTGCTGCAGATGTTGTAGAACCTCTTCCCAGAGGCCAGCAGGGAAAACAGTGCATGGTGGGAGTGGGAGGGGTCACGTATGGTTTTGTTTGCTCTCATCAGACAGCGCTTTTACACAATGTCCTGATGTGGAAGTGGAGTCCCAGTGATCTTCTCCGCTGTCCTCACTATGCTCTGCAGGGACAGTCTAAGGCACTACACAGATATGCATGTGGTCAGTTGCTGGAAAGTGGTGAGGGGAGAGGGGAGGTAAACTCTCCTCAACTTCTGCAAAAAGTGCCAGTTTTAATTTAAAATGCTTCAAAAGTAAATTATCTTGCAAATAATATTTAAAAGGGATGCCGGTGATTACAGGTATATCTACAGCCATCCATTGCCAGCTGTGGGAGTGGTCATGTGGACAGGCTTTTGTGTGTCTGCATCAAACAGGAAAAACATTTCAGTGTTTTGTTTTCCGTTTTTTGCGAACAATTTCAGAGGCAGGAGATTTTTCAGTTATGGCTGTGTCACAGACCAATGAGAAGAGCTAGGCTTTATTTATTTATTTTTTAGAGAAATTTCCATCTGATAAAACCCTAAATGCCAAATAAACAACCTCTACAGAGGAGGCACTTTAGGATGGTTTTGACATGGACCATATAAAGATTTGAGATTAACACATTCCAGAGCCTGTTCTGGGAAAACATTTTCCTTTAAAAGATGCTAACTTGTAATTACTGACTCAGTGTGGGCATGGAAAAAACCACAAGCATGCACAACTTCTTGAAATATCTTGTTTTAATGCATCTGACCTCAGTATGTGCCTTTTATGCTTCTTGTCATTTTGCTTAACTAAGAATGTGGTACCATTAAGCAATTTGACTGTGGTTTTGTTGTGCAAGTATTATGTTTAAGACTTGATGCTGCTCCAGTGATAATTATCCTCGAGAAGAAGCGCATTTTCAAAGCTTGAAAGAACTGCCGGAGTAAAACACTAATCAAAGTGAGATACTTAACAATACCCACACTACAAAGCAGGAACATTGGTTTTAATTTAACACTGAGGGGATTTTGGAAGTCCTTTAAACTTTGTGGAGGCAAACAAAACATTGCTCTGAAGGTTCTTTTAAACAATTGGATGGCCTTGTTAAATTTCTTTCATAAAAAATACTGCATTCTTGTGTTTGCCTCTGCTCTGCAAACCTCTCTGTGATGAAATGTCCGTTATGATGGAGGTAGAAGTCTTGTACAAATCTAAAGCTCTCTAAATTTAAAAATAAGTCAGATTACATAGTAGACCTCTTGCAGTCAAGCGAATAAGTGCTGGTGTCTTTCAGGAAAGTGTAATAGACCTGCCGGTCTACTACATGATACACTATCAGTGTCTTGTTTTGTAGTCTCCTAAAGTAGTCTTGGTGCCTTAATCCAGTGATATTCATACTTTATGTGCCCAAAGGACACCTAAAAGCAAGTGAAAATTTCAAGTCACACCTATAGTCATAACTGAGAAAAAGTACCCTCAACATCATCTGATGGGTCATCAGTTCTTTTGATCATTTTTTTTGACTTTCCATTTTCCTCATTTTGACCTAACATGTCACCTTCACTTTATATGTTTTTTTTTTTTGCAAGACAGTCACTCTTCCACTAGCATATGCCCTGCTGCTGTCACCTTGTCAGACACTTGCTGTCTTTTCATATTAAGATCAACACTGTTTTGAAGTAGGCTATGTTTCTATCAGACATTTGGTGCCTCTTTATCTTGCTTGGCAGCATGCTAGTATTAGCCAAAATCTCCCCCTATAGATGATGTGATTCTAAGATGTGGTCTACTGAGTTGCTTTTGTTTTTCTTTTTTTTTTTGTCTCTTGTCTTCAAAGTGGTAGGTTGTGTGCACCATTGGTTAGTTGTGGTTTGCTCCACACAAGAAATTGTTCAGTCTTCCCCCTATTAAGGTCAGTCAGGACTTTTGATAAGTCATACCATCGTAAAGGACTAGGACTAAGGTTTCCTTTCACTTTTTTTTAAATTTTTTATGGGAAATGAATGAGTACAAAGTTTTTGATACATAAATTAACAGTGCTTTCATGACTTTTTGTGTAGTTGTATATGGCAGTAATAATGTATAGTTGACACAAAATCCCAAGGCACACCTTGACTTGCCTCATCTCACACCAGCATACTTCAGCTATCCACTTGGGAACCACTTCCTTAACCTAATCAAAAAAGCAAAAAAAAAAAAAAAAAAGAAAAAAAAAAAAAAAAAACAAAAAAAAAAAAAAAAAAAAAAAAAAAAAAAAAAAAAAAAAAAAAAAAAAAAAAAAAAAAAAAAATATATATATATATATATATATA
>VUQI01033390.1:2541-20326 GCA_015106735.1 Paratilapia polleni | reverse complement strand
TCATTGACATCGATCAGTCTGGAAAGGGTTACAAAGCCATTTCTAAGGCTTTGGGACTCCAGTGAACCACGGTGAGAGCCATTATCCACAAATGGAGAAAACTTGGAACAGTGGTGAACTGACACGACAAAAGTTGAACTTTTTGGAAGGTTTGCGTCCTGTTACATCTGGCGTAAAACTAACACATTATTTCATAAAAAGAGCATCATACCAACAGTCAAACATGATGGTGGTAGTGTGATGGTCTGGGGCTGCTTTGCTGCTTCAGCACCTGATCGACTTGCTGTAATTGATGGAACCATGAATTCTGCTCTCTACCAGAAAATCCTGAAGGAGAATGTCTGGTCATTAGTTTGTTCCCTGAAGCTCAAGAGCACTTGGGATATGCAGCAGGACAATGATTCAAAACACACCAGCAAGTCCACCTCTGAATGACTCAAAAAAAACAAAATGAAGGTTTGGGAGTGGTCTAGTCAAAGTCCGACTTAAATCCAATTGAGATGCTTTGACATGACCTTAAACAGACCGTTCATGCTCAAAAACCCTCCAGTGTTGCTGCCAAGGGTGGCACAACCAGTTATTAGGTTTAGGGAGCATTTACTTTTTCACACAGGGCCAGGTAGGTTTGGATAGGTTTGTTCCCTTAATAAATTAAATCATGATTTAAAAACTGCATTTTGTATTTACTCAGGTTATCTTTGACTAATATTAAAATTAGTTTGATGATCTGAAACATGTAAGTGTGACAAATATGCAAAACTATAAGAAATCAGGGAGGGGGCAAACACTTTTTCACAGTATGTACCTTTACACTGCACTAGTCTGCTGTGCTTCATCTTGCTTGTGATGGATTCCTAGTTTTTCAAAACTGGTCCTTGTTCTGAGTTTTGATCATTGATGTGCTCTGCCCAGCACTGTTTTGAGGCCACTCTGAAGTACCTACCCTGGAGTAGATACTTCTTTTGTCCCCCTGAAAACAGCCCTGAAAAAGGTTCTATAGGAGTCGTTTCTGCGAATGGAACACTCACAAAGGTGATGGACATCCCAAAACATCTTGATACTTCCTGCAGCAGAAACCAGTCTAAAGGGCAGTACTTTCTGCATGTTCAGGAACTTTTGTGATGGGGCTTGCAGTGATGAACATCACTGATTGGTTGTTGGTGTTTTTACTGTATTGTTCTACACCCTGCATTTTTAAAACCCTGGAGCTGCACTGTAGTGGCTAATAATATGAAGGTGTTGAGCTTGTTATGAGTACACCATTTTCAAATACAACCACTAATTGTATCAGAAATGGATTGGCATTTACATAGCACTTTGATACTCATACTGACCACTCAAAGCGGTTTAGACTACAAGATATAAACTTACTTTTTGTGCTAAGCTTATTTAACTATACATTGCTTTATTCTATACACTTTAAGCACTTTATCTACCTCATATCCATGGCCAACTTAGAACCAGCAGTTACCCTAACATGCATGTCTTTGGACTGCAGGAGGAAGCCAGAGTACCTGGAGGAAACCCACACAAGCAAAGGGAGGGGTTTGAACCAGGAATCTTTTTGCTGTGAGGCAACAGTGCTAACCAGTTTGCGTCCTTGCCACTCAATCAGTATTCTGACTGCTTCATTGTGCTCTCAGATTTAAACTTTGAACACAAATGCTGCATCAAGGAGATAATAATAGTAATAATAATAATAATAATAATAATAATAAGCCTTTATTGTCATTTTACATTAGAATGAGATTTGGAAAACTATTCTGTTCAGTGCAAAACAGTTAGGTAAAAAGTGTTTAAAAAGAATAAAAGCAATTAAAACGAAATGTGTGTTTGTCTTTCAGTGCTCCTTCCACAGAACTGGCTGCTCTGATCGAGAAGCTGCAGAAGAATGCTGATAAAGTGGAAAAGAACATCTATGATGTGGAGCAGAACCTCAACAAGGTACAGTCATATAAAACAGTAATGTCTCCAAATGGCATCCCTTATATATATTTTTATCAGTGAAAATAATATATTTCTATATTTTGCACTATTTTCACAATTCTGCAATGAGTCCAACCAGCTTCATCCATATTATATACTACAAATGTATATATTTCAGCCACTTTGACCAACAGACTTTAATTTATTTAATAATGCTATTGTATTACATTCAGTTTGTATGTATGTATGGGGACTCATTTTCATTTATTCAGTCAAAGATAAGGCAGTCAGGACAATGCTCATATGAACTCAAAGACGCAACAATTTAGAGCTGTTCTAAAATACTGTATAAACCTAAGAAGAAAAGAGCTTCAGGTTCAAGACCTCCCTTCAGCTACTATTTTTATGATGCTGCTGTTTTTGTTTATTTGGACTGACCTTTTTCTCACAGGATGTGAGCAAGATCAATGAGGGGAAGCAGCCTCTCTATCAGGAAGACACCCACAAGAGAATCCTCAGTTCTCTGGAACTGCTCAAGAGCCTGGATGAGGATGCTGTCAATGCCAAGCGCCTTCAGCATCCACAGGCTGAGATGATAGCACAGGAGTGAGTTGTTACTTAAAAGCTATACCATGCTATGTAAACCACAATACCTGTATGTCACGCCAAAATCCTAGATCATAAATATTCATGAGGAAGGCCTGGTTATTCCTAATCTATAGCAACAAAGCAGTCAGTAATTATTAATTGAATGCCAGCTTTTATTTGAGGATGTTTGGTATTCTTAGGAGAGATCATAGGTCTTCTTTTGCATCAGAATACAAATTGAAAAAGAAATGTCAAAAATAATTTAAATAAACTGTATATACAGAAATACTCTTATCTCGTCGTGTTGTGTTTAATTTGCTTTAACTCTGTTACCAAAACTTTTTTGTGTTACTGTTTCTGTGTGTATTCAGCATGAAGCAACTGCGTGACAGAGTGATGAAGCTGAAGGAGGAACATGACCATATCTACCACCTGGTCCGCACTGAGGGAAAGCCCAGCATCAACTGGGGCAACATGATGGATGAAAAGATGGTAAAAAACAAAACAACAACAAATGTATGAGTACACTCCCCAGTGTGCACTTCTGGACTTCACATTAAGCACCGTGATCCTTCATAGATCACTAAAGGTGCTTTCAGACACAGCGCTACCCACTGTTACGTGGAGCTGTGAAGGACAGAGCAAAAAAGAGTTTTTAAACAACTAGTGGGAATATGTCACTATGTCTGTAAAGTACTCTGCATTTAAACTAGCCTCTTTGACAGGTCTGCAGAGATACTGAGGGGTAACACAAGCCAAAACTAGGCAGTGTGTACACATATTGCAAAAAAAAAAATGAACAGCTTACATGCTGCAGGGCTCCAGTTTTACCTGTTTGAAGGAAGGTAAATCAAATTTCATCACTTATCGCTTATCATTTCTCATATAATTTTGTCTAATTCAGGGAATTCAGATAGACATAATACAGGTTTTTGTACATGTTGCCTTCTGTCCCTGGAAGCTCAACTAATCTGAACTTCCCAAAGGTCAGAACATTGTGCTTTGGCACAAGCCTTTGGAAAGAAAGGGTGGCTCTGCTGAAAGCCTTTTCAGAACTTTTTCCTTCATGAGTCGTTGATGTTGCTTGATGTCTGATTTGGTACTGCATAATGTTTAAAGGGATTGAAGCAAAAAAATATATATATATCTTCATATATCTTTCTACAATTTGATATGTCTTGTCATGTGTGCTCTTTGCTGATGTTATGTATTTGTTTGCACCAATCCACTGGTGAACATAAAGGAGCTTTTAGCAGCTAAAGAGACAGGAGCAATGTCTACATTAAAAGTATTCCATCTGAATGACAGCAATTCAGAACTTTCACATATCACATGTCTGCAAAGGGCTTTATAGACACAGGTCATTTCAGTGGTAGCCAGACCAAGCAGAGTCTGAACTGTGGACATGTCATGGACTGGACTAAAGTGTCTTGTTTCCCTGCCCAGGAAAACCTGAACAACAAGGGCTTTGGCCAGGACCTGCCAACTGTGGAGAATGAGGTGGAGGAGCACAACATCTTCCACAGCGAGGTGGAGGCTCTGGCTCCTCACATCTCTAGCAGCGGAGACAAGGTAGAAACAGAGACCTGAAGAACAACTGAATGATGTCAGAATTAATCCGTTTTAGGGATCAAAAGTGAGGGTTCATGAAAGTGTGTTAGTTCATTGTGAATTGGTTGAATGTTTTGATTATGTGTGATGTATTAGTCACAAAAAATGACAGAAATCAGCTACTAGCAAGACAAGTACCAGTCAGAAAACAAACACTAGCTGCTATTTAAACCTTCTGCATATCTTTGGATTAAAAATAAATCACATATTTGTTTGTGATGAATCAAAGTTTGCATAGTTTGATTTCATATAATCAACAAAGTCCTCTGTTTGTTACTTCCTCCCTGGCCCTCATTGTGTCTGCCGTGATGTCACTCTGTTCCCGTAGGAGTACGTCAGTAGCCTTCAGACCCAGTACAACAAACTCCTGGTAATACACCCACACAAACACTCTCAGTGTGATATTGTTTTGTGTCTTTGTGTGCTCTGTGTCGTGTGTTTATACATGATATATCTGTGGGGTCTCTGTGGGCTTCAATCTAATCAGTGTAAGTGGTGTCTGTGACCTGTCCATGTACAGAGACCTGATGCATCTCTCATCACTCACACATAACACAGACTTTTATCCCTTTGGCCAGTGCCAGGTGGCTGTTTTTTTCATTTGGAAAAAAATGAATTTGTTAAAAACAATAACTTTGTTGAATTTCTAATTTTGTATCTTTCTATGAGCTGCACTGTTGTCTAAAAAAGCTTCACTTCAGTGAGCTACACATTTTCACCATATGCAATTTTCACTTGTACAGCATCAAGTTTGACTTAATCACCTGATGAAAATAGTTCTCATCGAATCCATTTCCTCCTATTTGAGTAACATTTGTGGAAATACTTGCAGCCTAAAGCTAAAATGACCTGAAATGTTTTAAAAGTATAAAAGAAACAGCTTCCCTAGAAAAAGTCACTCAGAAACACGCTGCTGGATTGTTATTGTTCAAACCTACACGTTAGCAAAACCAGCTTTTGTACTTGTAAAATTTTGTAAAATCTTTTCAGCACCTACTTATTAAAATGATTCACACTATTCACAAGTATTATACATTCAAATCACTGAACACTGCTTTAATATTTCATGGGAAACATAAGCTAACATGGTATAATATGTGGTGGTATCACTGGCTTATGTCATATACACTACAAAAGATAATTTACATAATCAAGTTTAGCAGATAAATGTTAAAACCCAGTTCCAAAAAAGTTGGGATGCTGTGTAAAATGTAAATAAAAACACAACACAATGATATGAAAATGTCATAAAACCATATTTGATTGACAATGGAACATAGAAAATATACCTACATACATAACTGTTCAAACTGAGAAAATGCACCATTTTAAGAAAAAAATAAGGTCACTGTGAATTTGATGGCAGCAACACATCACAAAAAAGTTGGTTCCCACTGTGTAGCATCTCCCTCTTCTTTTAACAGCAGTCCATAAACATCTGGGAACTGAAGAGACCAGCTGCTGGACTTTTGGGAGAGGAATGTTGTCCCATTCTTGTCTTGTCTAGGATTCTAGCTGCTCAACCGTTGCTCTAAAATGTGTTTCAGCACTGATGGTGCCTTTCCAGATGTGCAAGCTGCCAGTTCCATAGGCACTAATGCACTAATGTGTTTAAACATTTAATATGTTTTCTATGTTCTGTTGTGAATAAAATATGGGTTTTAGTAAATCATTGCAAATCATTGCATTCTGTTTTTATTTACACAGCATCCTAACGTATTTGGAACTGGGGTTGTAATTATGTTATATACACTATATGGAAAAGTATTGGGCCACACCCGTTAATCTTTGAATTCAGGTGTTTTCAGTCCGATTGCTACAGGTGTATAAAATCCAGCACTTAGCCATGCAATCTGCCATTTCAAATACTTGTGAAAGAGTGGGTCATTCTAAAGAGCTCACTGAAATTGAGCCTAGTACTGTAACAGGATACCACTGTTGAATCAAGTCAGTTTGTGAAGTTTCTTATCTCCTAGATATTCCATGATCAGCTGTAAGGGGTATTACTGCAAAGTAGAAGTGTTTAGGAACCACAACTACTCAGCCATGAAGTGTCCGACCATATAAAGTTACAGAGCTGAGTCGCCGAGTGCTGAGGTGCATAGTGCGTAAAAGTCTTCAGCGCTCTGCTGACTCAATAACTGTAGAGCTGCAAACCTCCTCTGGCATTAACATCAGCTTAAAAACTGTGTGCGGGGAGCTTCATGGCATGGGTTTCCATGGCCGAGCAGCTCCTGTAGGTGTAATGTGAAGGTGGCTCGGTACTTTTGTCCATATAGTGTATGTTATAATTATATTTACACAAAAACATACTTTCTTAGATTGAGCTTATTAGCTTAGCACACAAGCTTCCTGGGGAAGCAAGTCAAAGATAAATGAAAAATAAATCTACTGTTGGTGGCTCTAAGCTTTCTGTTCCCTCAACTAGGCCAGTTCGAGCGCTCGTCAGCGCAACTTGCTGAGCCTGCGAGACTACATGCAGCGCTGCACCAATGAGCTGTACTGGATGGACCAGCAGGCAGAGGAGAGGACCAACTACGACTGGAGTGACACCAATCTGGACTACCCTGCCCGCCAGAGGCAGTACGAGGTAGCTGTGGGGCTCACACACATACACCACATATAAAACAAAACTGAATGTAGAAAATCAGTTCATACAGACACTAAATATCCTCAGCTTGCTCAGCAAATTTGTCTCAACCCAACAGAACTTCATCAGTAAATGTCTGGAGTCCAAGGAGGCCACCATCACCAAGCTGAATGATGATGGAGAAAATCTGATTGCCTCTGACCATCCAGGGAAGAATGTTATTGAGGTACAGGCTCATCCATACACTCAGTTCAAATGAATGTTTAATGTTTGGCTTTTTCTTTAGTGCATGTATGTCTGGGCTTCCATATTGGCCCTTTGGTGTTCCACAATGATGGAGGCTGTTCTATTTTTGGCACTTCAAAGACACTGGTACTTCAAGGTGGCTTTTTAACCATCAGACAGTGGATGGCTGATATGCCAATTTAAGCTGAATACAACCAAGTTTGAGGTTCTTATTTTGGCTGCTAAGATTTTGTGAACCTATAGCTTCTACAAAAAAATAGCTTGTTGGTGAGATCCAGGTTCCTCTGTAAAATTTCAACCATGAATCAGAGCCATCCACCTCTGTTTTCACCTAAACTACATTTTTTTCTGTATTAGTGAGTCTTCATATAATTGCTTTTGAAACAGGAACTGATGATTCTGGATACTTTTTTCATTGTGCCACTAAAATGTAAACAAATACAGTCAAAAAACTGGGCGCAACTGATTAGCTGCTTCCAGTTTATATCTCTCAGTGTATTATGGGTAAAGTAAGACAAAGTGTATCCTTCAAATAGATGTAAGAGAAAGAAGAAGACAAATTCAAAGTGATAAATTCCATACACACCACCTTTGCCCACAGTGAAATCCCAGGTCAAGGCCCAGAATCCTGCAAATCCTGTATTAGTGTGTCTCGTTCTTTGACCAAAGTCTACAACGTCAGCTTGTGTTGTTTTAAGTGTTGTTCAAAAAGTGCTTCATACTGTATATGTAATGACACTTTTACTAATGAAACTCACTGATGTCAGGCTCATATGGATGCAGTCCACGCTGACTGGAAGGAGCACCTGAACCTGCTCATCTGTGAGGAAAACCACCTCAAACACATGGAAGAGTACCACAAGGTTAGACACATGTAACAGGTGATGCACAGACCTGCTGTGCGTACAGAGAGACTGATACACGCATACAGAGAGACACATTTAAACAGGTAAAGCTCATCAGTGTCTGATGTTTGTGTGTGTGTGTGTGTTCGCATACAGTTTCAAAAGGAGGCACGTGACACTCAGGACCTGCTGAAGCGGCTGGATACAGAGGTCAACCAGAAGTACAACCCAGAGTTCAAAGATATGTATCAGATGGAGGGCCTAATTAGAGAGCTGGATGTGAGCTTTTTTTTTGTTCTTTTTTATCTGCACATGGATGACAGCCGAGAGTACCACTGACTACTTCCACAACAGTGAAAACATGCTTCTCTATTTGTGTGTGTAGGACCAAGCTAAGGCCATGGACAACTTTGATGAACGGGTTAAGGCCCTTCAGAAACGCAGCCTACAGGTGTTGCCTCTGAAGTACCGGAGGGAAACTCCCCAGAAGCTGATGCCCGTTGAGGCTCTGTGTGAATTTGACACAGATGAGGTGTGTACTGTGTTTTTGAAAGTTAATATCAATATTGCAGCTGACATTTCTCAACATTAGTTGCTTCTTTATATGCTGAGGGAGGTCCACTGTGATCCAGTGACAGATGACAGATTTTAATTGTTTGAAATGTGCAGGGTCAGATTTTGCGTGGGGAGAGGTACACTCTCCTGCGGAACAATGGTTCCAAATGGGACGTGAAGGACGCAGCTGGACGTAAAATCACTGCCCCGGCCATCTGCTTCATGTTCCCCCCCACCGACCCAGAGGCCGTGGCCATTGCTGACAAGTGAGTGTGTGAAAGTGACTTTCTAAAATCATTCACTGGATAACAAGAATCTGATTTTGTTTTACTCCAGTGAAGCTGTAACAGTGTATTGTAATGTGTGCTGCAGCCTGGCCAGCCAGCAAAAATCAATTAAACAGAAGATGGCCAGCAGTAAGGGAACTCTGCTCAAACGCTTCGAGGAGCTGAAGAAGGAGAGTGGAACTGGAACATCTACAGGTACAGATTTTAACTCGTCACGCCTCCACTGCATAGAGTGGCGGTATCGGGTTTTTTTTTGTTGAATGAATTATATACAACAATATGTTACAATCATGTTACTAATTAACTAAGTTAGTTGTGAGATATTACACCAGTTGTTTTTAGCATTACAAAACCTGGGATGCGTTGCTGCCAACAAACTCAAAATGTGTGTGAGCACAATGCATTTATTTCAGGAAAAACTGCTGGCCTGGTTTTTCTGAGTTAACAAGATAATTATCTCAGCAATTCCAAGCTTTAAAAATTGCTCTGTTTTTTGAATTAATTAGATAAGTATTATTGCAGTAACATGCACACTACCATACATGGTGGTAGTGCATATGTTGGAATTTCAAGAAAATTTTAAATGACAAAAAATCCTCTGTTTTTCTTAATTATTGAGATAATTATGTCAGTTTTCTGAGAAACCTTTTCATTAAAAAAAATATGCTCAGTTTTCTGAATTAATGAGATAATTATCTCAAGATTTCTGAGATCTTGCAGGATTTTGAGTTGTCTCATTAATTCATAAAACAGAGCAGGTTTTTTTCTTTAAATGAAAGATTTTCTGAGATGTAAATGTCATTAATTAAGAAAAACAGGGCACTTTTTTCTCAAGTGAATGCAAAGAATAACACTTCTCTTAATGTGCCATCATTGTACTATTTTCAGTTAAATAAAAGCTTGAATTGGTTTGCAGATCATTGCATTCCATTTTACAGTTCTTACAGCTTTCCATCTTCTTGGAAATGGGATCGCAATAAGTGGGAACTGTTTATTAAGTTATGAAGCAAAATGAAGTCAAACTGCTGTTAAGTGTTCAGAGATCCTGCTGAAAATGTTGGCATATATGACAGACTTGCATGAAAATAATGTGCCACGAAGCCAAACTCTTACTACTGGAAGTTAGACTGGGTGTAAGGTTTCAGATAAAATCATGTGTGCTACGAAGATGGTTTACTGCCTACTAAAGCTGCCTCTGTGTGTTCATAATTCTGCATGCGACCTCAGACAAGCAGGAACAGCAGTGCCGCCAGCTGATGGCTGGTCTGGATAAGGTTGTCAGTGACCTGGACAAACAGGAAAAAGCCATTTATGCTCGAATGCGCCCACCACTGGAACAGAACAGGTCACTGCAGGACAGCGCTGACCGCCTGCATGATTTGAAAGTAATAACATCCACTTAATTCTTTGGTTTGATATAAAGGCTGTTTCTCTATGGCCAGTATCTCTCAGTTTAGCCCAGAAAGCAAAGGGAATGTGTTTATGCATTGTGCAACTCACCTCTCCAGGACATTGCTGCAGCTGTCAGTAAGATCGAACCAGAAAAGTCTTCTAAAGTGCAGGAAGCACAGCGCTTCTTGGTTTCAAAACCAAATTGTGCCAGCACATCTCAACTTCACAGCAAGGTGGATGAGGCCAACAAGAAGTACACCAAGGTCGAGCAGCTTCTCCAGTGCTCTCAGGAGAAGTATGTGACCTCATTATTTCTTTCAAAGTCTCATCTGTGGGAGGAGTAATGTTAGTGGCAGCAGTATACCTCAGCTCCTTCTGTTTCTTAGCCCTTCTAAATCTGGTTTGACACGTATTTCTGCACTTTCTTTTAGGCTGAAGAATTCCAACCAGCTGGAGTCATCTCTGCAAAATGGAAAGACCTTACTGTCCACCTATGAGAACAAGCTGGCCAGGGAGGAGGTTGCTCCAGCTGACATCTCGTCACTGGAGAAGACCCAGCGGGAGCTTGCAGTAAGATGTCTCTTATATTATAGTTCTATCCCGCTCTGACTGAAAAAAGACATACTGCTAAATGAAACAACAAAGACACACTGAGGGAAGAGCGTTCGGTTCAGCAGGTGACCCACATTTATGCTGCTGGGTGTTTTTGCTGTTACACCGATAAACATTTGGTGGTGGTAGTGCACAAAGACAGACAGCTGGCTTTAAAAATCAGCTTCATATGAAAGAATATGGAAGAAAAGATATGTATAACATATACATGATCTATTTTGATGAGAAACACTACAACTCTAAACTTTGTGTTGCACAAGTCATCTTAACCTTTATACCTTTATACGTACAATTAATAATGAAATGATAATTAATAATGCTTATGAATTGGTTATGATTGAGTTTGTAAACCATCTGTGAACATTATCTGGATTGTTACTGTAAAGTTTGCACTGATTTTTATAAGTCTTCGTAAATGGTTCATAAATGCTGTTCGGTGCATCTACAGACTTTTTGGATGTCTACCATAAAGCTGAATCAGATGTTTAATACTTTTTTTCAAAGAGCGTATAAATAGGCAGGGGGTGACTGAGACTGAGAACCTTAAGATGGCTGTGTGCATGGTGTTTCTCTAACTGTGTAGGTTTTCACTGTTTTTTTTTTTCCTTTTGCTTTCACTGGCTTTTGGTTAAGTTTAGGAGAAGACTGTAGTTTGGATTAAAATATGTGACCCCTGTGTGTGTCTGTGAGACACCAACAACTTTGGCTTTGACTAAATGGCAGTGTTTGACGCCCTGGGAATGAGAACGTGCTCACTGGTTTATTACAACACAACAACAACATTTGGTAATCATGAGCATAGATGCCACAGAGTCCAGTGTCATCACAATATAGTTTTTTTGTCTGTATGTCTGTTGCCTATTGGTACCATACACACTACCATACATACTACTGTGTACAATTCAAAAAAATATTTTTATTTCAAATCTAGTGACTTAAATAAATTAGAACCTTACTAATGATTAGTGAATTATTAAGTATTATTTTAATTATAATTAATTATAATTTCACTGTTTGTTAACAGTAAAATCAGTCTTTCCTAAAGTTTGATTAAATCTCAATTCCGCATTTATTAAAGATGGTTATTATAAAGTGTTCCCTGATTAGGTCGACCCTGAGTATTGTGCTGTGAGGGTAAATACACTGGAAATGGTGTAGTAATATAAGGTCAGTACATGGGTCTGAAGTAGCAGTGTAATGCTGCTAGCTTAACAATTGCTGCTTTCAGCTGATAGGTGACATCTTATTGGACCAAGAACATTTAGTCTGAGGTTATAGATAGAGCACAGTAAGTCTCTGCTTGAACACCATCATTCATAAACAATATTTGGACACATCACCGCTAGCCATTTGGTTACTAACACTACTAACACTTACAGTGGATTATAAACTCTTTCCATGACCAACTTAACGTACCTTCTTGGTAAATTAATCATTTAATTTATTCAGTTGTATATAAATTAAATTGATCTGAAAAACTTTGTTACTATATTAATTTATGTTGGGCCTTAATCCCAAATAATTGTGTGCTTATTCAAGCTGTCACACATTCACTCACAGAATATTACACAGAGCAAGCAACAGGTGGTCTGTGTAAAAAAGAAACATTCCAGTCATTGTATAGTTTACCTTTGACTTGTCTATTTACTGTAGGTCTGTTCTGAAGCAGTTTGTCTCTTTTGGTGTCCTGGCAGGATATTGGATCAGATCTGAGGTCGCAGAGGTCACTGATTTCTGAGACAGAGCAGAACCTGCGCTTGGCCAAAAGCAGCTGTGAGAACATGGCCAACAAATTCCAAGAGCACTGTCCTGATATTGAGAGGCAGGAAGCTGACGTCCAGAAACTCAACAAGCGATACAACAACCTGAACAGGCAGATCGACTCCAGGTGAGATGTTAGGACTGGCAGGGAAAGTGCATCAATAATAAGTAGAAGAAACACTGAACGTTACAGCACAGAAGTTCATACCATATTGACTTGTACATAAGATCTCTATGATGACTTGTTTGGTTTTATGTTGCAGGGCTCAAAGCTTGCAGAGATCCAAGATGGCGTACAACAATTACCGCAATGATTATGACAATCTGAACAGCTGGCTGTCTCGTGTCCCAAACTACGAGCCCCGTGAGACTGATGACCCGAGACAAGTGGAGACAAAGCTGAGGAATCAGAGGGTGAGAGTGCTGAGAAACAGGGCAGTTATGCATATTTCTTGTTACAGAGGAATTTCCTGTCAATGGTGCCTATTAAAACTCTTCTCTTTTCTGCAGAACTTGCTCTCTGATATTGCAAGGAAGGAGTCTGACTTGAACAATGTCTCCAAAAATGCCCAGCTTTACCAACAAGCCGTCAAAGTGAGTTTATTCTACATTGATTTTTACCACCACATCGCTCTCTTTACTTTCCTAAAATACTATATGATAAAGGTTTAATGGTGGTTTACTGATTCATTCTTGTAGGACTATGAGACTGAAGCTGAGAAGTTCAAATCTATTCTTGACCTTGAGGATGGGCTTGTACCTCAGACATACAAGAGGAGCAGATTGGAATCACCTGCAGCAACAGTCAAGGCAGAGGTGAGGCACAACATGCACTATGAAGTGAAAATACACAGCAAAGACATTCATCATATCCTTGTCTGATTCATTCATGCTATTCAATAAGCCACCCAATTATAATAGTTGTTGCTCACTTCTATGATGAACACAAATCTGCTAGCTCTTTCTCAGCTGGGTACTTGTGAAAGATAAATGAAAAAAATGAATAACCAAAAGCAGTAGAACCTGATACATCTTGACTTTTTAGTTCCTTGGATGAATGTTGAGAAATTCAACATTTCCAATCTTTTATTGGACACATTTTCAAACTGCACGCTTCAAGTCTGTAGCTCAGTCTTCCCTGTTAAAGATTTGAAATCTCAAACGCAATCTCTGAAATCTCAAAGATAACCCCAATGGCTTAACAGTGACATCATCAAGGAGAGCAGCAGCAAGACCCCCAGCACAGAACAGAGCAGCTATCAATGACAAGACATGAAACCGATTAAGTAAAATACATCACAAATGGAGGAGCTGTGGGTGGACTTGGAGATGTGCAGCACCTGTGGGCATGCTAAAGTAGCCTAAATAATGTGCCCTATAGCATATTTGCCAGTTGGACGTGTAGAGGGTTATCATGCCAGCCTACATCATGAGCTAATGTAGGCTGGCATTAAGATCAGCTGATCTGGTTGCAACAGAGCTTGACTTCAAGTATTGAAAACCAAAAACTAAAAGGCAGCACTTACACAAAACTTCAGGAAAAGCCAGAATAACCATTTGTTATTTGATATGACCAGAATAAATGAGTGAAATTGAGATCTGTCATCTTTTTCCTGATGTTTTGTATAATTTAGCTTTGGGTATTCAATATTGTAAAGACATGATGCTGGTTTAGTACCACAGACTAATATACTGGAAAGGAGCATCCTGACTTCATGGCCTGTCTAAACTACACTATGTTTGACTAGTATTCTTCATGGGAGGTGAACTAATCCACAGTGTTAGGGGAATGCTCTTTTAATATAATCAGGTGGCTCTCTGTAAAAACTGATTTTCAGATTAAATGTTTACTCAATGCTGAACTACTACTAAGAAATTGATTACCCAGCGCTACCACTGCTATTATTCATATCATCAAACTGGTGACAAATATTGTATTTTGGGGGACGGCAGAATCATAGATAGTATAAAAGATGGACGTAGCCTCTGTGACACCATCCAATGGTTTCTGAAGTCCCGTTTTGAAGCCTTGAGATGGCCGTTTTTCACCGTCTCGGTTTCAGAAAACCGGATATGACAAGCGGGTCTGACTGTGAAACTGCTGCACTGGCTAATAACTTGTGAATTACAAGTCATTAGCCAGTGAGCATACCACAGATTATCCTCCATTCTGAAACAGAGCATGACCAAGATTTACAAAATAGATTTAATTTTTTATTCAGTATGACCCAAAACGAGTGAGTGAGCCCATAAACTCATCAGGAAAGTGTTTACAGAGGTCAAGTCAAAAAGCTGTTTTCCTGTAGACTTCTATAGGATTGGAAGACTTTTTGCAACCACAACTTTTGCCATCTGCTGGGATTGAGATAAAATTCACTTTTAAAGCACTTCAGCACTGTCTTAATTTTTCTGACCCAGAAGCTACGTCCATGTTTTACACTGTCTATGAGCACAATATATCTTTGATGTAAGTGCTGTCCATGACATGTTATTTTAATGTTTGCAGGAAGCAGCTATTGAGGCAAAGTTTACTGAGGTGAATGCTGTAAATAGACAAAGACTGCAGAATCTGGAGTTTGCCAGTAGTCTTCTGAACCAGGTAAAATATTTTGCATATTAATATTAAATAAACATTAAAACAGCAATAATAATGATGACGATTTTCCCCATATAGCAATCTGAGATGATCCCGGTTGCAACTGTCCAGCAAGTCCAAAGCACTGCCCCTGGCGAAGAGCCGTGGAGAATAAGAAAGCAGCTAGAAGATGAGATCCATAGACGGGAGCAGCTAGAAAAAGAAATAGAGACCATTCAGACTGACATTTATGTCCTTGAAGGACAGAAGCCCCAGGATACAATTGTCAAAAAGGAGCTGATTAAAAAGGTTCCAGACCCTCAGCTGGATGAGGAAGTCCACAAAGTCCAGCAGAAGTTGTCAGAGGAGCGCCGCACTACCCATATTCTGGAGAATGACTTTGAGGTACTAAGGCTGAAGTTGCGTGGCCTTGAAACAGAGGTCAAAGAAGGGGCACAGCAGTACACAGTGAAGGAGGTCTTGCGTATAGAAAGAGACCGCGGTCAGGAGGAGGCAGTACGCAAGCTACGGGAGGAGCTGGAAGAGCTAAAAAGGCAGAAGTTGATGAAAGACAATGAGCTAATTGAGATACAAAAGCAGGTGACACTCCTGGCTGAGGAGAAGAACAAGGAACAGGAGGTGATCACTGAAGAGGAGGTAATCAAAGTCCAGAATGACCCCCAACTTCAAACTGAGTACCGGGTGCTCCTTGACAGGAAACAGAAAGAAATAGAAGGCAGAAAGCAGCTGGAGGATGAGCTACAATTTCTTCAGGAGAAGCTCCGAAGACTGGAGAAGGAGAAAGCAATGGCTGAGGAAAAGATTTCCATCAAGGAAGTACTGAAAGTTGAGAAAGATACTGCCTTTGAAAGAGAGGTAGAAAACCTTAGGAGGCAGTACGAAGATGAGAAGGCCAAACGAAGATCATCACAGCGGGAAAAGACTGACCTCCAGAGGAAAATTGCAAGCCTGGAAGAGGAGAAGTCTAAGGTTGTGATTCAGGAGAAAGTACGAGAGATTGTCCGGCCTGATCCCAAGGCTGAGAATGAGGTGGCCAACCTCCGTCTTGAACTTGTAGAGCAACAGAGGCGGTATAAAGATGCAGAGCTCCAGCTGAGATCCCTGCAGGATGAGCTGACCATGCTAAGGAACAGAGGACCTCAAATAGAGGTCAAAGAGATCATCAAAGAAGTAATCAAATACAAGACGGATCCACAGACTGAAAGAGAGCTGGAGAGACTTCGTAATGAAATTGTAGATAAAACCCACCAGACTGAGAAATCTGAGATGGAGATCCGGCAGCTTCGTGATGAAATTGAAAGATGGAAGAACACCAAACCGCAAGTGCAGACTAAAGAGGTAGTCAATGAAGTGCTGCAGTACAGAGAAGATCCAAAGACTAAGGAAGAGATTGAGACTCTAAAGAGGAAGCTGGCTGATGAACAGATGAAACGCCTGGACCTTGAGAGAGAACGGACAGAACAAGAAGAGAAGATTAGATTAAGAAAGATGGATCTGTCTCAGGTCCGTGAGAAGATTGTTCAGCAAGAAGTGGTCAAGATGGAAGCAGATCCTTTCCTTAAGTCAGAATGTGATTCCTTCTTACAGAGCATCAGCAATGAGCAAAAACAGAAGGAGAGCCTAAAAACAGAGCTCTACCAACTGCAGAGACAGAAGGCTGACCTGGATATGCAGCTGGAAGAACTGGAGCGTGAGCGCAGGGCAAGGCGTGATGCAGAACTGGAGATCCAAAGGCTTCGGGTCAGACTTAATGAGCTGGAGATCCGTGACAAAGAGAACCGTGAAAAGGTGACGGTCAAACAGAAGGTAGTCCTGCAACAGGATCCTCAACAAGAGAAGGAACACTCCATTCTCAAACTACAGCTTGATGAAGAGAGGCACAAACGCACCCTTCTTGAGAAAGAGTTTAATGCCCTTATTCAGCAGCAGATCACCCTGGAGAAGGTAGATGTGAAGGAAAGAGTTGTCCGCACTGAGAAGGTCCAAGTTGAGAAGGACCCAGAGGCTGAGATTGAGATAGAGAACCTAAAGAGAACACTGGAAGAAGAGAAAAGGAGAAGGCGAGAACTTGACCAGGAACTGTCCATCATCACGTCTAAGCTCTCTGATATGGAGTTCTCTAACACCAAATCTACCAAAGAACTGGACTACATCCGCGATGAAAGCAGCCGTCTGCAGCAGGAAAACCAAAGGCTGCAGAACGAGATCCGCAAGCTTCGATCAGAGATTGAGATCACCAGCAAAGAGACTCGGCTTATTACTGAGTCCGCACCAAGGGGGGATGGAAAGAACTTGGAACTGAGGCTTGATTCACTACAGAGGGAACTGGCAGAGCTGAAGGGCATAACAAACCAGAAGGATGAGGAGATAGAGAAGCTTAAAAAGAACCTGGCAGCCGTGAGAATGAAGAGGGAACAGAGGGAAAGCCATCTCCGCAGGTCTATTGTGGTCATTGATCCAGATACAGGCAAAGAGATGCGACCAGAGGAAGCCTACAAGATAGGGCTGATTGACTGGAAGATGTTTGTCAACCTGCAGAGCCAGGAGTGTGATTGGGAGGAGATCTCGGTCAAGGGACCGCAGGGAGAATCCAGTGTGCTTCACGACAGAAAATCAGGGAAAAAGTTCTCCATCGATGATGCTCTGCGCCTTGGGCACATCACAAATCATCAGCTTCAGCAGTACTTAAATAAAGAAATCTCCATCCAGGAGTTTGGTGTAATGGTGTCGGGCAAGAACAAGGGAACATTCTAACCCTCTAAGAAAGCATATTTTT